>JANTPZ010149217.1:0-13094 GCA_025593235.1 Vachellia pachyceras
TATAACTAGGGGCATTTTGTTAATTTTTACTAAGATATCAGAAAATGCCCCCAAAAACACAGAAATGAAAGGAATAATTCTTTGAACAATATTTAAAGCAAAATGGATGTCAAAAAGACAAAATTGACCCCAAAAATAGATTTTCAGCAATTATTTAATATTGGACTGATTGAGGGATTTTTAGCCAAATATAATTATTTAAAATATCTAGAGACCCTAGATATTTAGTTAAAAAGTGGGGAAAATAGCTTTAGAATTATGTTAAAAAGTGTTCAAAGTCAGGAACAATTCCCAATAATGGAAAAGAAAAAGGGTAGAAAATTCCAGAATCATGATTTTTTAAAGAAATTCCAAAAAGGGAATTTTTGGAAAGAAAATTACATTGATAAAAATCATAGAATGATTTCTAAATTAATGGGAATTCTTAATGACTATACACTGATCAAGTGATGAGGGACTTTCTGAAAAGCATTTTTGATAATGTTCTTGGATAAAGGAAAGCTAAAGCGACTAAAGTTTTCTAAAAGGAGAATGAAGGGTTAGAATGCAAACCACATGGCATCAAATTGTTCCAAGAGAAAAAGAAAGAAGATATTATAACCATGTGCTAGAATTTATCAGTAGAAAGTTGTTTTATCAGATAAAAGTGGACCTCACATGTTTTAACACATGCGGCCTTGAATTAAAGCATTTCAAGACACCATTTAAGGCCATTTTCGACCAAGAGAAGGTGAGGAAGAGAGAGAAACTAAAATGAAGAAGATGGAGCTCCAAGAGGCAAAATATGCCAGAATCCATAGTTAGAAATCTTCCATAGAATCAAGTTTGTAGCCTCTAGCTTCCATTTAATCTTTTTATTTTCTCTTCATATGGTGTTCTTGAAGAGAAGAGCAAGAAGACCTAAGGTTCTAGTGAGAGAAAGTGAAGAGGTATGCCTTAAAATCCAACTCTATTGATGTTATTGAGATTGTTGGTGTTAGATTTTGATTGTTTGATGTTGTTTTGAATTCAGATATGTTAAACCCTATGGGGAGGTGCTACCCAAATTTTGTAAAATGAGAAGGAGAGTGATTTAATGTTAAGGAATAATTAGAAAAGGGATTAGAAGTGATATATGTAAGTATATGGAAAGAATGGTTGAAAAATTCATTTTCCCCTTCCCTTTGAGTTTTTAGCCAGGTGCAGGACAATGGGAACAAAGTGGATTTCGATGTTTTCATTGGAAATTGTGCCCTAGGGCCAATCATTGTACCTCACACATTATTTATTTTAATGTATTTTTTCCATTTAATTATCATATGTTTCGCATGTTTATTATGATAATTGCATCCATGGGCAAATTATGAATATTATCCTAAATGTTCTTGATCGATTATCTGTGTGGGAATAAAGATAAAGTAAGATCAGTATGACTTTGATAAGGTATGGAGATACGTGTCAAAGTCTTAGGCACTTATAACAGTACAAGGTGCTGGATCAACACGCTATGAGAAAGCTGCATGGATTAAGTTATTAGCTTATCTCATATGTAATCACGTCACAATGCCCTTTGACCTGAGATCATCATGGATTCCTGCATGAAAGTTACTAAGCTTTGACCTAGTCAACCGGGTGATGATAAAGGCTATAATCGGGCTTTAGGGTTTTCATGTGGAGGAATGTGAGTGATCAAGATGGAATTTGTCCCTCACATTAGTTGAGAGATATTACCGGGCCCCTCGATGAGTGAGTCTGAGAAATGTATGATCATACTGTAACGAAAGGAGTTTTCGTTTCCTTGATCAGACTACTCAGGGATTGATAAGGTAATGATCAGGAATAGGAGGATGACGTCATCCATGCCTCATCTCTGATTGAGATATCAGGTGAGAAAAGGGATGTGATGTGGTTGCATGAAAGGTTGCGTCGCGTTAACGATCCCCATATTATTTGGGTAGTCGTAATGTCTTGTTAGAGACCGCTTGCGACTTGTGGGCTAATGTTGAGTTTAGCCTACTGCCAACTTCATATGGGCCTACAGGATCGCACGTAAGAACAGCCCAATAAGAGCTTTAATTCTAGGGTTTATTCGAATTTTATATATATACATATGAATTCGAAATGACAATAATATTATATGTTAACATTTAATTTATTTGATAAATTAAATAACTAACATTAATATTCAGATTTAATTTATAAAGATAAATTAAATTCGTTGGCTCACTATTTGGATTAATTATATAGATATGATTTGATCAAATCAAAATTGCAAAATTCAAATTTCACATTTTGAATTTCAAATTTCGAATTTCAAGATTAATAAAGATTAATCTTGAATATATTTTGAATTTCAAATTTCAAATTCAAGATTGATAAAGATTAATCTTGAATATATTTTGAATTTTGAATTTCAAGTTTAATAAAGATTGATTTTGGATATCTTTTTAAAATTCAAATTTCAAGAAGATTAATCTTGAATATCTTTTTCGAAATTTAAATTTCAAAATTAATAAAGATTGATTTTGAATATTCTTTTGAAATTCAAATTTTAAGATTAATGAAGATTAATCATGAATATCTGTTTGAAAATTTGAATTTTAAGATTAATAAAGATTAATCTTGAATATCCTTTTGAAATATTCGAATTCCAAGATTAATAAAGATTAATCTTGAATATCTTTTCAGATCTGAATTTGAAATTTAAAGATTAATTAAAAGATTAATCGCAGATTCTAGAAGCTCTCCATGAGTTCTATAAATATTAGGATAACAAGAGAGATATTCTATTCGAATCTGATTGTGAGCCACATAAACCCTAGAGAGAGTAAGATGTAAGAGGCGCTAGTACGCTACGATTGTTGGAAACTGTTCGTGTGGATACCGGTAGAGGGAGGAGATCAAAGAAACATTGGCTCCTCATGATCGGAATTAAGAACGCAAAAGCTTGTGGAGCCTGAATTGATCCAATGGCAAGAAACGCTTCGGATTCAAAACGTAAAAGGTATGCCTTCATCTCCTCGATCTAAACGCCTTTGACAGATCCGTATTTGGGATTAAAAAATTTTAAAATTCCGCTGCATGTACGTTCTAATCCCAATAGTTTTTTATGCTTCAAATGAATTTAGAATGATAAATTGTGTAGGGTACAAGTGATAAAATAAGTTTGGAAACACTAAAATTGAAAAGGGAAAAATTAGGGTTAAAGGGACCCTAGAATGCAAGAGTTTGATGTATTATAATACATAAAACTCAATTCCTACACTAAAATTGTGTAGGAATTGAGTTTGATGTATTATAATGTATACTAATGAATAATTATTTATTATAATTGAATTATAATGTTGTGTAGGCATTGAGAGTTGTAAAAAGCCTTCCAAGTCCAATGAGAGAAAGTGCAAGCAAAGTAAAGTAAAAGGTAATAAAGTCTCTAACTTATGCATTTACATTGTCATTGATTGTTATTTATGCTTGTTGCCATGATGAATGAATGACGTATGCTATGTGATGAATGAACATGTAAATCCTTACTTGATTATACGTTGTAAAGTATTGTTAAAGTTCATGACTTGTTTAATGATGCATAATTAATGAGGATTATGAATGTTGATATGCTAGTTAATGAAAATTGCTATTGAGATTTCCAAAAATCTCATTCTTTCTATCAATAAAACCTTCTAGGTCAAAGTTTATCCAAGGGCAAAGGCAAGGAAGTGGAGTCCTGAGGTGGAAAATTTGATTACAAATTGTCATGCAACACATGTCTATGATGAGCAAAATTTGTAATTCTTGTTAAATGTTGAGTTATGGATTAATGCATCCTAAACCTCCACATTACGAAACATTAAGAGAATGCTATGTACATATGTGAAGTATGCTAAATAGCCAATTAACTGTGATGCATGCATGGATTTGGAAAAGTAAAGCATGTTGAAAGTAATTAAAGGGTCTAACACCCTTTCATAAAGGCCAGTTGAGGTAATGTTAAAATGGGGAAAATGGAATCCATATGATATAAAATTTTTCAGAAAAATAGTACACATTGTAAACATTAAAAAAGAGCTAAAGTTTGTTGTATTTATATGTGTAAAAAGAAAGTTATGCATTTCCAAAATTTAAAGAAAAATCTAAAAAATTGAAAAATGATCAAATAAACAGCGCAATGTTACAACCTTTTTTGGAATAATTGAGCTAGGAAATGACCAAATGAATATTTTTTTCCTGTTGAAAATTGAATAAGTTTCTAATGAAGACTTGAAGTACTTGATTTTGATTTTTCTAAAATTGATTTTGATTTTTTAAAGTTGATCAAAATTTTGAAGTTATCAAGTGAATAGTAACTGAACGAGTTATTTTAAAACTTCACTTAATTCACTAATTCTAGTATATGAAATTTCACTTGGAAATCATTCAAGTGGTTTAGTAATCATCTCCAATGCTTATATAAGTAAGGAATTTGTTACATACATGGCATAATTTTGTCATCCAACTACTTGAATTTGCTGAAGTCTACATCCGAAAAAAAAAACTACCAACTGACGGATAAAACAAATTGTCACGTGTCATGACAGCAATAAGAGTGTGGAAATGTCAACAACCTTCGGCCCCAATGAATTTAATGTAAATGCATTTAGCTGGGCCCAATTTTAAATTGTCATACCATCACTTACAAAATTAAAATGTAACATTCCAAAATTTGACCAATGTAATATTAAATGCAATTGAAGCTTCAGAAAGTAAATTACAACATTTTTAAACCAGTATGAATAAATTTTGAATCAAAAGTTATTATAAGAAATTATTTTATTTTATGGAAAGTTGATAAAAGAATAAGTAATTTTTTTCAAAAATCATCAGAATAATTGTTCTGCATATTGCGAGATAAATTTTAGGAGAAAGTTAATTATTGGAATAGCAATAAAAAAATGGACCAGAATGTAAAAAAAAGTGTGGACTGCAATTTACGCCACCCACACATGCCACACACGAGCTGACAATTTAAACCCCCCCTCCAGCTTTTCACTCATCCTCCTTCTTCACTCTGTTGAACCAGTAGCAGAGAGAGAGCGAGAGGGTAGGCGGGAGAACGACGCCGGAGGAAGATCTGTTGACACATGCAAGCTCGGATTCTTGTTCAGGTGACGGGACCTTTCTCTACCGTCAGTTTCTTCAATCTCTACCATTTTGGGTTCTTGGGGAGAGATTAAAGTTGAGAAATCAGAAGTAAATGAGTGGTTTTCACGGATTAAACTAAAGAATGAGCTGAATCAAAGCTTGTGGGAACAATTTTGAGCATTGTGGATAAATTTTTCTGCCCATTTCTGATGACCCATTAGCGGGTTACTGTTACATGAACAGTAACCTTTCATTAAGACTTTGTGGTTCTAAGGTGTTATTCTAATGTTTGGATTTTGATTTAAGTTGAAATAATGCACATGCATGTTGGTTTATGATCTTGCATGTCCGTGTTGTTCCTCTGTGATGTTAAAAGAAAACAGGGGTAATTGTTTTTAGAAAAGGGGCCTCGGGTCCTTTGAATTTTGTTGTTGCATGGGAATTTTCTGCTGAGTTTGGTGGCTGTAATTTAGTGGTAAGAATTCCATGTTGGATGTGGAGCTGAGAATAAGTCTGGGGTGTAGGAAACTTCCAAGTGTTGATTTTATTGTCTGTGTGTGTATGTATCCTGACATCTGGAATTTGAGTATATATGGATGCATAAATCGTTGGAAGCAAAGAGGAAGTAAGGCTATATGTATAGACACATACATTTGGCCGTGGATGTGTATAAATGGTAGAGGAGAAATGATTTTATGAATTGGAGTGGCTTATGACAAATTATGCCACTGCTTTCTTCGTAAGCTGAAAAGTTAATTTGGAATTAGGAAGAATGTTATAATCTGTTTAAGACCAATGTCAAGTAATGAATCAGACAAGGATATTTGAAATGAGAATTTTGGATGGAAGGTTAAATGGTTTCAAAGGTAATTTTTGCCCCTGTTTTTAATGAATTGAATTCATAGGGGCTGAATCTGTTTAACACCTGGAATGCTAGAGGAGTACTTTAAATTATTAGATTGTGTTTGAGCTTCCAGAATGGTGGGTGAAACAATGTTCTTCAAGTTGGAAATTTTCTGGGTTGTTGTGATGATGTCGTATTGTCGTCCAAGTAATTAAATGGTGGCGAAATGTTATTTTTCGGATTATGTTGTGCTACTGTTGAAACGTTTTTAATGGTTAAAAAATGATCATCCTTGCTGTTTTCGGATTCCTGGATTAATAGCTAGCAGTTCAAGTAGGGATAGGAAAGTTTAAATGATTGAGTCTTTGGAGTTGACCTTGTTCAAGTCACAGTTTGTTGCCTCTAAGTGATTAACAAATTATTTTAGATGATCAGATGGTTTTTCTTGACCATGAAATTTGGTAAGAAAATAGTATTCATAATAAGCTTTATAATGAGTATTAGAATGCATTATTTGGATAAATAGCTTGCAAGTTGTGAACCAATAAAGTTTGGTTTTGAAATCTGGAAAATTTGAAAAGTTGCTAACCAGTAGCAACTTTGGAACACTGATATGAGAGTATTGATGGACTATATTTAGTTAATGGTAATGTTCATTGAAAGAGAATAAAGAGAGTTTCAAATAGAAGCTTGAACCATTGTATTTGGAATTATATGGAATAAGTTATGATTTTTTAAAGTTATTGAAAAATCCAAATGTCAAGGAAAGAGAATTAAATAAAGGGGTAGAAATGGGAATAGGAAAGAAAAAGGAGTTAGATAAAGCTCAGTAAGCGTATAATTAACGAAATATTATATGTCTATATTTTTTAGGATTTGACATCTGCTTGAGCATCCCAAGGAGGACAGGAAAAGGGATTGCCGAAGAAGGTAACGATAAATAAAGGGAGACGGGTAAAAAACCTTTTTATATTATTATGTAGTACTTGTGAAGGGGTTATATAGTACTTGCACTAGAAGGGGTTATATAGTACTTGCACTAGAAATACGGGCTGACCCGCCGTAACCTACGGGCCATATGCGTCGGGCTGTTTGGCAGCCTGAGCATACCGTGTTTTTTTGAATTTTTTTTTTTACTTTTTTTAGTGAAGTTTTTTTTAAAAATAAGACACTAAGTGAATTTACATAACATTTATCAAACTCATTTGATTGTTCCAAAAAACACAATGCATAATCAATAATGTTTACATTAAGAAAAACATAATCCATATTCAACAATTTCTAAAGCAACCATTAATCATTTAAGATGAAATAACAAGGTTTGAAGCAATATCTGAAGCTATTGAAACATCAACATCCTCCTCCTTTTGCTCAGTTTCATCTGCCACAAATAATGGACAAATGTGAAATTAGATTTAGTAGTTTGTACTTTAAACAATAGTATATAAAAGATGAATGGATAAATATTACCACTATATTGAAAACCCATGATCCAATTACGAGTACAGATAAAAGCTTGAACATTTTCTGGAAGAATACAACTTGATACTTTGTAAGGATTTATGGACCAATGCTAAAAGTTGATTTACTAGCAACTGTAGTGATTGGAATGCTAAGAATATCACAATTCATCCTTGCAAGACATGGAAAACGAGCTGAGTTATTCTTCCAATAATCCAAAACATTGAATCTTACAAACAAGTCAGGATCAAGTGTTGTTTCTTCCAAATAATAATTGAATTCAAACTTTCGAGTTGTTGAGGTGTCTTTACTTTTGTATTTAAGATAATCGTGAATCATATAATGATAGAAATAAAACATTATTAAAGTTATAATGAAATCAAAACAACATTAAAAGAAATAAGTATTCAATAATTAAGAAATTACAGCAAAACATTTCAAGTAGTTGGATTTATCACTTCTAGATGCAGAGAAAGAGGGATGACTGGTGGTTGAATCAATGAAACACTTAAATAAGAACTTGAGGAGGCGGTGCTGCCGCAGAGTTTGAGGATGATCCCACATCTTTATATCCATTAAAGACATAGTATAACTTATTGTTGATATGTTCAATCTTGGCATTACTATAACTTGCTCTTGATATGTTCAATCTTGGCATTACAATTTATGGGATCAACTTAGTCATAAACAAGTTTGATGACATCAATCTTCAACTGTGGATCAAGAATTACTGCAATATAAAGAATGTCACTGTAATCACTCCAATATTTATCATACTTGCCAAGCATTTTCTCAGCCATTGATTCACAGCCTCTAGTCGTCTCAAGGTTCAATCAAAAATTACCTAAAACTAATGCAATATAGTGCATCAACCTTAGGATCGTTCTCTTATCAAGGAGCCTTTATTTTAAATCCCTAAGTTAAACTAAGTGCTAAAAACATGGTTAGAAGGAAGGGTTTTTTTTAAAAAAAAAAAATTGGTTTTCTTTACTAAAGCTAAATGCAATAAATTTAAACTACAACTAATTCTCTTTGGATTTTTCGGGAATAGTGCTCTTGGTGATAGAGAGGTGACCATCCTCGCTCAAAATAATTATGAGAGTTGAAAAACCATTAAAACTTTAGCAAAACCTCAAGTTAACACTCAAGTCCAATATTCTCAATTAGTGATAGCTCCTACAAACATAGCTAACTATTATTTACTGAGATATTGTTAAAAACCGTTTAATGCACAATTAATACATAATAATGCAATATGAGTCTTCTTCATATGAAATGCTAAACAGCCATTCCAAGGCACCAATAATCATATTAACTAGACAATAACATGTTAATTAGCATAATCAAATTGATACCATCAATGAATTCACTACACATATATGCTTCATAGTGTATAATCCAAAATTAATCCAAACAGAGATAAATAAACATCCATCTTAGTTCCAAAATCATATACAATCATCCCTATAACTAGGAAATCCAAATACATAATTTTAGACTAATGGAATGATAGAAAAACTCCCCTATATAATTCAGTGAGCTCTGGCCAACAACTCCATCACCAAGAAGCAGGACAATTAGCCGCACATTGCTTGAGGTTCAGCTCTAGTTAATTCCATATGCATAGCTATAATAGCAATCACGACGGAGGAGTCAAATATGGACGAGAGAGCAACGAGCGACGTTCCTGTACCAGCGACGCGTGTGTATGTGGTTGATTGAAGGAAAACGAATGGTGGAAACGTGATGATGATGTGGTCTGGTGGCGTTTAGAACGAGGACGTGAGGTGAGGCTTGGAGGTAGCGTGTGCCTGACTCTCTGCTCTATCTCTGTCGCGTTCTCGCTTTCAACAATGAAGACCGTCGCTACTGTCTCTTTCTTCCGTCTTAGCTCTCAGCGGCTGCGTCTCCCCCAGTCGTGTGCGTCGTGTGTAGTAGAGGGAATGGATGCTGCATCGAGTTGAGGCTGGGTGGTCGAGGTCTGTGTATGTGGTCTCCCAGAAGGAGCGGCTAGGCAAAGTTTATATGAAACTTTTGGTATGTTAGTTGTGAAATTATGTTTATAAAAGATTCTTCAAAATTTTCATGATGCTTATCTAAATTTTGATGCTTATCTAAATTTGTATGCATTTGTTTTTCTTTATTCTCGTTTATTTCAGTAGGTTGTTTTTCAGAAAATTGAGAAATCAATGTTTGTTGGGTATCTTGTTTTAGTTTAATTAATTTTACCTCAGTTTTAAGATTATTGATCTTAAACTAGAGGTCTTGGATGGTTGCAGGTTTAGAGATCTGCTTAAACTTGTTTAGAGTTTGGGTTAAATCATATTTGAAAGGAAGTTTGTGTTTTAATTTAGAGTCAGAGTTTGAGGCAGATGATGAAGTTAAATTATCTTTATATTTTGAAACATATTTTCCCTTTATGTCATCAGGGAGTTGTTCAATAGTTTCCAGTAAAAGGGTTTGGTCATTACTGATCATGTTTATGATTGGGGAGGAACTAGATGAATTAGAAAGATCATCAAGTTGGATTTGGTTTATGTCTGCGGAAGAACTGGACTCATTTCTTGATTCCAAATCAGATTCAGAATTTAAATTGAACTCAAGCATGAATCTATTGATTTGTTGAAACACTGGCTCGTTTAAATGAAGCGCCTTGATTTTTTTAGAAAGCCTGCAATATCTAGAAATGTGACAAGGTTTTTCGCAATTGTAACAAGTAACTTTTGACTGTTTTGGGAGGTGAGTGGGTGGTTTGGATTTAGGTTTGTTTTTTAATTTCCTTGGGGGAGCTTTAGGTTTGAATTTTTTAAACCTTTTGTGTGAATTCTCAGATCTTTTTGAGAAATGTTTATTATGCTTCTTTGGTGAAGGATTAGTTTTCTTACAGCTAGGAAAGCCAAATTGTTCAAAGAATGTACCCAATTCCTTTTTGGCTGCAATCCTTTCCTTCGCTAACTAGTGTTGAATCTTGTCATCCTGACAAATTTTAAGTGCAGTTTTCTGAATGTAAAAGATGAGTTGTCCATAAGTCAAGTGTTCATAAGGAATGTTGCCATCATTTATATTTCTCAATTTTTCTTTCACCTTTTCACCAAACGCAGTTGGTAAACCGGCTAAGAATTTTCTTTCCAAAATGGTTGATGGGCATCATCCCTAGTGAAAAATCGAGTTAAGAACGTATCTCTATACCATCTGACATTAAATCGTGTCCTGCACCTAAGATTTGAAAGTTATTCTGCAGACCTATCGTTCCATAAGGAAGGATCACCTACAAAATGTTTGATAATTGTAAATATCAAACTATTAACAGAATCAGGAATAGGTTCATCATTATGAGTAATAGGTAATCCATCTGCTTCTGTTTTAATGGCAGAAAAAATAGTTTTTTTATCCAGAGAAGAAATACAATAATCCCACCATCCTTTCAACTGTCCAGAAAATCCGAATATTAAAAGGTTGATTATTTCTTCATTAGTATAATCAAACTGTGTTTGATAGGCGGTACAAACCATACCCATTTCTTGCAAAAGATCTAAAATTTGTTTTTCAGTAAGACCATCTATGTTCCATTCATAAATATGGTTTGCGTTAAAGGATTTAATCTTTTTAGGTGTTTCTTCCACAGGAACATCAGGGGGTGTTGCACGCGGATAATAAAGTTTAGAGGGTTTTCGCCAAGAAAATTCATTAATTTGAATCTCTGATGTTGGAGAATTAGCTTCAGGATTAGTGTCAGAATCTGATTCATTTTTTCAAGAAACAACTTGTATCATAGTTGTACTAGAAGATTGGGGTGTTTCAGGAACAGTTGCTCGAAGTAAACTTAATCTTTGTTCTACCTGTCTAATTAGATCAACTTTAGTCTTTGTTTGGATTTGTTCCCTTTTTTGGGGTTTGATTTCAAAAGGTTTGAATAAAGGTGTTTGAATTTTAGAGGTTTGCTGTAAATTCACTGGGGGTGGTTGAGCAGTTGAAGGAGTTTGATTAATATGATCTCCAATGATCTGGAGATACTGGTTGGTATAATTATTTTGTTCAATAATATTTTTAATATCTCTAGAATCAACAGTTTGTTCTATATTTTTAAATCTGAATGGTGCAGCAATAATAGGATGTCTTTTATCATCAATTAATTTTGGAATTTGTACTGAAGTTGATGGTGGAAAAACTGAAGAAATTGTTTCTTTGGAAGGAGTATTCCAATCCCTTTTAGTAAAATTGATATTTGTAAAAAATGGATAATTTAAATTATGTTTGTAAGCATATGTTTGAAACCAGTCAAAGAAAAGTATTTTTATTTCATAAAATTGTAAAAGTTCATAGAATTCAGTTTGAACTTGGTTTCTTAAATCACCTTTGAAATTTTCATTGAACCATTTTCTTCGTAAAGCATTTTCTAAAGAATAAAATTCTTTTCGAAGACTTGGTTTGTCAATTTCAAAATGGGTTTTGTTAACAGAAATAATTATGGGTTCACCGTTCATATCAGATTGGGTTGGAGAACCTATTGCAGGTCATCATCATCCCTTTGATATGAGGTTTGAGGTATATTTGGGGTGTTATCTACTACTTGTATTGAAACTGTAGTTGGAAAAGAATTAGTTGCAAGAGTTTCAACATGAGAAGCATAGATAACTGAAGGAGATACAAAGAAGCAAGAGCACCTTGGTAACTGGTGTTTGTGGTTCTGAAATCCTCATATGAAGATCTAGATGTTTGAGAAAAAGATGTTCGAGACCTGTCAAAAGTAAGTCAAACAGTTCCAGAAGGGGATTGTCATATTCTACTTACCTGAGACATGGGCTTTGGTACTGGATGGGTAGCCTATTCTAAGAGCCAGTCATCAGGAAGTACAATATCCTTCCACATGATAAAAAAAAAATTGGGAACTACAATATCCTTCCACAAGCCTTAAGGTTGAAGAACCTATCGTTAGGTCATCATCATCCCTTAGATACGAGGTTTGAGGTATATTTAGGGTGTTATCTACTCCTTGTATTAAAAATGTAGTTGGAAAAGAATTAACTACAGGTGTTTCAACAGAAAGAGCATAGATAACTGAAGGAAGGGATCGAGATATAGAGGAACAAGAGCACTGATCCGCGCTAAGCCACAAAATGTAAACTTAGATCGTTGGTTAGCCCTGAAAATAGATCGAGAATATTAATTTTGATTTTCAAGGATTGTATAGTGACAACCCCAGGGTCGTTCTCTCTGGAATCTAGTCGCGTACCAATAGTCCTTAGCTTGTGATTATGTTTGTGATGCAAATGCAAACAGTTTCTTAATTCAAGATAAGCTATGTACCTAATGCAACTACAAAATTTAAAACTTGTTTTTGGTATTTTCAGGCGGCAAAGAAAAGTAAGGTAGATTTGGATTGAAAAGGGAGTGTTGTGGTGGGTTCCTCTTGAAAATGAATTGGGCCATCATAGTTCGCAAAAGATTAAGTAGAGTATCAACTTTCGCACTAAGTTTTCGAAATCACTAACCCTAACAATTCGTATGGGTCCGGAGCGTCATACGATGATCTCCTTCTAAATCCCCACACGACTTGTTAGGTCACGAATAACATGCAATGAACTCCATTCCATGAAATCCTTGAAGCGCTCTTAGTGTGTGTACGGAAATCGCAAAGTGACAAAATCAACTCCATGCATGTTGACTCTAAAACCAAGCACAACTAGGATGATAG
>JANTPZ010149217.1:13114-31489 GCA_025593235.1 Vachellia pachyceras
AAAGTAAGTACTTTGACTTTAAGTTCTTTCATTGAAAGTTGTTTTATCCCTTTATACGTTTTAACAATATGTTTTTTATCTTTAGTGCCCTCGACAATTAGGCAATACTGAGTGCGGGTATTATGTTATCAGTTACATGTATAATATCATTCAGAGTGGATTGACTAGGGATTTAGAATAGGTAATATGTAATCTATCAAATATTGATGAGTTAATCGTTTAGTTTGATGAATTTGAATTGTTCAAATAATTGTTTTTAAATTTATAGATTTTTTATAATGACGATACTTACTTGGCTGGTGACATTGATTTGATTAGAGATTTATTGGCTAGACGTTTGATCCGCGCTAAGCCACAAAATGTAAACTTAGATTGTTGGTTAGCCTTGAAAATGGATCGAGAATATTAATTTTGATTTCCAAGGATTGTATAGTGACAACCCCAGGGTCGTTCTCACCGGAAGCTAGTCGCGTACCAATAGTCCTTAGCTTATGATTATGTTTGTGATGCAGATGCAAACGGTTTCTTAATTCAAGATAAGTTGTGTACCTAATGCAACTACAAAATTTAAAACTTGTTTTTGGTATTTTCAGGCGGCAAAGAAAAGTAAGGCAGATTTGGATTAAAAAGGGAGTGTTATGGTGGGTTCCTCTTGAAAATGAATTGGGCCATCATAGTTCGCAAAAGATTAGGTAGAGCATCGACTTTCGCACTAAGTTTTCGAAATCACTAACCCTAACAATTCGTATGGGTCCGGAGCGTCATACGATGATCTCCTTCTAAATCCCCACACGACTTGTTAGGTCACGAATAACATGCAATGAACTCCATTCCATGAAATCCTTGAAGCGCTCTTAGTGTGTGTATGGAGATCGCAAAGTGACAAAATCAACTCCATGCATGTTGACTCTAAAACCAAGCACAACTAGGATGATAGAAGAGAACAATAAGACTTCATTGAATAAGCAAAATGAACTCCATTTCACTTTGTCAACCACAAAACAACTCAATACACAATAATCCAAGTCTGGCTCAACCGAGACCAAGTATCTACATACAAATCACAAAGTCCAACTCGGATTCTAAGTAATCTATAATGTAAATACAGATTGAAAGTGATTACTCCCCTTTCGGCACTTCAAACTCTGGCTCCCTCAATCTTCAAGAGGATGGAGATGTTCAGTTCCTTATAGATGATGGAAACAGGCTCTGAATGGATGAGCGAAGCATGATGAATGGATGGATGGTGAAGGTAGGGTTTGGAGAGTGTGTAGATGAGAGAAAAGATGAGAGTGTGTGTGGTTTTGCCTTCCTTCCTCAGCCTCCTCCTCTCTTCTTTTTGAAAATGACCTAATTTGGTATTATAAACCGTCTTGGGTCGGATCTCTAAAGCTGGGTCAGGTTAATTTCCATCTGGAGTAAAAATCTGGTGCTGATACGCAATATTCACCGCGGCTAACTTATGGTTCGCCGCAGCGAACCTCTCCCGAGAGTTCTTTGTCTGCTTGATTGAACTTTGGCCGCGGTAAACTGTGATTATGCCGCGGTGAAATTATCCAGAGCTGCTTCCCTTGCCTTTTGCACGGAATTCCTGAAATGAAATAACAAAACTTTGGCAATATCATTTGCTCATGATGGAATTTAGGCACAATAGCATCATTATTCATGGCATATGAACCCAAAATTGCATCAATCCAAATCAACAACTCCTAATCTCAACTTAAGCACAAAAAGGTCATGTATAGGCCAAAATTAACTCTAAGACTCTGGAATTTTCAGAATAAAACTAATACAATTAAAGCTCAATCAACGTCTCCTTGACCTGTAAATAATCCTTATTTCTTCAAGGTGAATATATAGTTCTAACTCTTCATGTCGACTTTTATAGGGTTAATTAGATTGATGAATTATGTTTCTCTGCCACAAATGTACAATGATCTTTGCTTAGTAAATGACAATGACTTTTGTGTTTCGCTGCCACAAGGACTTGGCTTAGGTAGATATATACGTCTAACTCTTGATGAATTTTGTGTTTATCCGCCATAATGACTTTTGCTTATAACCCTAATATGTGTTTATTATGCCTGTACTTGATTTGGTGTTTAAAATGGAATTGTAAACTGAACTAGATGTAGTAAAGGAGTTAAATAAAATTGCACAGAAGGTTTTTTTCTTAAAAAAATATACCTACGGAGCCCTATTTTGAAATATAGGGCACCGTAGATCTATCCTACGATGCCTTTAATCAAATAGGGCGCCGTAAGCTCTAACTTTCTACTCCCATCACATTCACGCCCCCTTAGAAAGAGCGCCAATTGGGTTAAAAATAGGGCGTAAAAAGTACCTTTTGTAGTAGTGAAGGCACAAAGTAATTGAGCTCAAAAACCCATATCATTATGTTAATTAAATTGCAATTCCAGCATTTTCTACGCAGCCATACAGAGTCCATCACTTACAGCTCTGGTCTCGTAAAGTCAGAACTTCTCCAGGGCGTAGGAATCAGGATCAAACTCAGGCTCATTAAAGGGGTAAACTTTGGCGAAATTGGATTTTGGAGCATCCAATTTTGCTATTATTGCATAATGGAGTTAGGAATTCAAGCCCTAGCTAACCAAGCTTACAATTCATCACCGTAACCAATGAAGTAGCTCAACGAAAGATGCCAGCCAACAACTGTGACTCCACCATGGCTTTGAAGACGCAAGCCGATGAGAACCCATAACCATGAGCTGATGAGAACTCATGATTGTAGCTTTGCTTGCCCTAGGCCAATTGCCTTACTTTTAGGTTTGAATTAATGAGATAAAAAGAAAAAAGAAAATGAACAGGATAAACTCAAAAGAGCTCAACCATTTCAATGCCAAATTGACAGAAGCAAAGAGAATGTGTGGACATCAAACCGCTAAGAAAACTATCTAATGATCTCACAGAAGAATCAGAGGTACCGAGGAGCTGGTGATCTTGGAGGCTACGGGGGAGCTTGAGGAATAGTATCCGAGCCAAATCCTGGAATGCTTATTGGGTTCTCTGATTTCAGCGATCGACTTGCCCCACTTCCTCGTCCTAATCCCTTTGTACCTTCTCTCGCCTTTGACCCCTCTCTTCTTGGTGCATATGGCCACTTGTTGAGCTTCCATTTTCTGCAGAAACAAAGAAGAAGCGCGAAATCTGAAGAATCAGAGAGAGAGGAGGGGGTTCATGAGAAGTAGGCAAGGGAATGAGTGGGAGACGGAGGTGGGATTGGGTTTTATTAATTAATTCATATGCGGATCATATTTCCGCAAGTAATTTACCTGCGGAAAAAAATCCGCAGGTAATATACCTACGGATTTGTTTTCCGCAGGTAAGTTTTTCTATTTTTTTAAAAAATTAATAATTTTATTTTTACTTGCGGATTTTAAACCGGTAGGTATTTTTTTAATTTTTTTAAAAAATTAATTTTTCCTGCGGATTTAAAATCCGCAGGTAATATTTTTTTAATTTTTTTTTAAATTTAATTTTTCCTACGGATTTTTTCCGCAGATATTTGATACTTTTTTACTAGTGAAAAGAAAAAGGTCCAGAAAACCCCCCAAATTAAGGTTTTCTTTGAAAATTAATTAAAGGAATTCTAGAAAGCTATTTGAGGAAAGAAAAATCATGGGAGCATTAGATGAATTTGGGGAATTTTTAATGACCTTAAACTAGTCAAGTGATCTGGGGTTTCCCAAAAAGTATTTCCGGTGTCAGAAAGCTACTTTATGAAACTTAAAGTTTTTGTAAAGAAAGTTGTGGGTCCATGAATTTGCCACTTGTAATGGTCTTATTTCAAGAGCAAAAAGAGATTAGAAATATCATAAACAAGTGGCAAAATATATTAGTATAAAGTTACTTTATCGGTCCAAGTGGGTCTCATACCATTTATACATGTGCTCTTACACTTTAATAGATGTTTCAAGACCATTTTCACTCCATTTCCAGCCAAGAAGGTCGTCCAAGTTGAGAGCAAGGAAGAGGAAGCAAGGCATGAAACAAATAGAGGAGAAGAGAAGAGAAACTATCCAAGAACTCAAGGTAAGTTTGTGTTTTGGTGCAAAATCTTCCATCTTCTTCAGTTTTAAGCCTTTCCTTTCCACTCTGTGGTTTATTTTCATGATTTATAGTGTAAAAGTGCTACCGTAACAGTTGGGTCTTGAGAGAGAAAAGTGAAAAAGAGAGGGATTTAGAAGAATTGAGTGGTAGAATAACACTCAATGCATGATTTGGAATTGATGGGTTGTTGTTTTGTGTTTGTTGGATGTGTATACGAATTTTTAAAATCTTGAACCCTAAGTAGGCATGCTGGATGAAATTCCTCTTGTATGGGAAGGAATGTTTTTGTGTTAAATAATGCATGGGAAATGGTTTAGAAACAAGATTATGTAAATGAATGGAAAGAAGAGTTGAAAAATAATCAATTTTCCCTATTTTTGGTGAATTTCGGTCAGAACTGTTTTCAAGGGAAGGAGTGTGATTTTGATTATTTTGATACTTCCAATGGATTTAGAAGGAAAACTTGTGTGGGATATAAGTGAAAAAATAATTTTGGAAGCACTAAAATCAATTTTTACAAAATTAAGGGTTTTAAGGCCCTTAAGGTTCAAGAGAGGTTATGATGTGTTTTAATGCATGGTAATTGCTTACTATTAATGCCAAATAGATTATGATATGTGTAGGAATTTAAGTTGAAAAGGGGGAAGTTTCCATAGAGTAAGGAGCAAGCCAAAGAGTCAAGAGAAAAGTTAAAAAGCTAAGGTAATAGAGCCACTAACTTTACATTAATGTTAGCATTAGTTATTATTTATTATTGTGCTATGTTGCATGCCAGTTTTGTGTTATTTGAATATTTGATTTTGTTCTTTTAACGTCATGGTTATGAGAATAGTGTTTGAGAAATTTTAACATAAATGTTCATGCATGTTTAGCTATATAATGAATGTATATTAACGTATGTGTTAGTACTTTTGCTATGGAGATTTCATTGAAATCTCACTCTTCCAAAAATAATATTTTGTAGGCCAAAGTTCAAGGACAAGGGCAAGATGGTGAATACATAAGTGAAGCCATATGATCCCAAGATTGCTATGCACGGAAACTTGTTTTTTATGTCATGTGTTTATGTTGAATTTTGAAGTGTATATGTTAAACCTCAACAAGTTTTGATGTATGGATAGTAGCATGTAAATATGCTAGAAAGTGTTAGTTATTTATGTTGAGTATAAGTATGCATACAAAATGAATAGTTGAGCAAATGAAGAGTGTCATAAAAGGTCCAATACCCTTGCCAAAACTGTAAATTGAGATAATAGTGAAATATAGCAAATGCGCTCAAATTGGTTTGATATTTTTTTTAAAAACATAGTTCACATATCAAGCTTTAAAATGAGCCTAATTTTGCTGGATTTGAAGTTTTTCACAAAAAGTTATGGTTGTCCAAAGTTATAAGAAAAATCTGAAAAAAAATGTCCAAATAAATAGTGTTTTCACGAATTATTATGTATTAACTGGTTAAGAAATTGGATAAATTGATGTTTTTCTCCTACATAGAATTAAATAAGCTTTATTTAAAACTTGAACAACTAAAGTTCAATGTTTCTAGAATTAGTTATGAATTTTTAAAATTAGCCAAAATTTCAGAATTTACTAAATGAATAGTGACTATGGAATAGTAACTCAGTCAAACATTTTCTTGGCCATTCTTATGTTGTAGAAGGTATTAAGTGGTTCAAAAATGATCTCTAATGAAGAACAATAGGAAATAAGTAAGGTGCATTGAGAGTGTATTATTACACTCAACTGGATTGGTTCAAACAGGAAAGTTATGAATCCAATTAAAAAAAACGTTGAAATAGCTTATTTATTGAGTGCGGCATGCACCACAAATAATAGAATAAAACTTGAAAAGTAAATGCTACTTTTTCTTTCAAAAAATTAGAATAAAATAGTCTAACAACCATTCTATTTTACCTTAAATATAGATACATCCCTTCTATTTTGAAAATTTATATAGATCTCCCTTAGAATAAAATTATACATTGTATAAACCTCTCATCTAATTTATATTCTACTTCCATCAATCCAATAGTTAACCATTAAAATCACACATTAATTCATTATTTTGACCAAAATATCCCTTCTTAATAGGGTTTTGCATATAACCCGGAACCTAGTCTAACCTATCCTAACCCAGTCTAGTCTTATCCAACTTGATAAAAAAAATTATCCGATGAGGATATCGGACCAGACCCAGTTGACAAGCCGAGTCAAATGGGTTTCGGGCTAATCCAACCCTATATAATTTTTGTTTGAAAAAAAGAAGGGCCTCATGATGAACCATCTACTCTCTTTGTAACATCATAATATTTATTTAAAGAATTCAATTATCGTTGACAAATAATTATTTCATGATCAATGTAATTTATCATTTAACATCACATCATGATGCTCAGTCTTCTCCTAGTTGGCCGACTGAGGCCATTCTTCATATTCAAAGCTTCAATTTGGGGATATTTAACTAATAAAAAATTCTTCTTTTTGCTTAAATTCCTTAATAAAAATTATTCAAATTAAGTTTATCTTTATAATGGTATTAATATCATACTAACTAGATGAAATTTTGGGATTAGGGCTTGAGACAAATATTGAGTTGTGGCAATAACTTTTTAATCAAAGAGAGGGGGATTAATAGTTAATTTTGCTATATTTAGATTTGAGATTTGGATGTCTTGATATTTAAAATAAATATTTGATTTAAGCAGTTTATGCTTCACTCTTATATAGAGTGTTTACACTTATTAAACTTGAGTTAAATAATTTATTAGTGTTATTGGAGATATTAATGATTTTTTCATCAATTTAAAATGTTGAATAAATTAACTATTTTAAATTTAAAAATGTTATGTTTAAAACCCTAAGCTTTAAATTGGGAATTTTGTGCAATTGAAACTAATTTGTGCTTCAAATGAGTTGTTGAGATGAGAAGAATATTTGAATTGAAATTAAAATGAATAGTTGATAATCTATGGGGGAGAAGAAATTTTGAATAATTATTTCACAACTTTAAATGTATATAGTCAAGTTACTTACTTAATTTATATATTTAATTTGTGCCTACTTCATTGTGCATAGATTAATTTGATTTTGGTTGGTGCTTTTGTGGTTTAAGTTTACAAGTTTCTTAGAGTTAAGGCCAGGTAACCATAATTCATTTATTTTATATGCTTATATGGATTGTAGGTAGCTTTTATACCATAGTTATTTATTATGAATCTTATCTCTATTTTATGTATTCAATTTTTGTGTAGTGCGAAGTATTTTTTAAAGAATATGTTTTGCTCAAAAATATGTATGATCAATATTTTGGAACTCATCATTATTTTGAAAGAACTGTAATTTGATTTACTTTTAATTTGGCCATTTGGAATATTACGTTAAGTTGAAGTAGTTGGGTTGATTTGTGATGCTCAGGCTCATGGTTTCTTCACCGTTGCCTCCACTATTAATCATAATAGTTAGTTTTAATATGACACAAAGGTGGGAAGCCAACCTAGACCCAAATGGGGATTTGACACCCTTTAATTCTAGACCCAAGAGGGAGAATGAATTGAACCGATTGGCTTAATGTAGCTACTAAACCTTGGCCAGGTTACTCAGTGCATTAAGCTGGATCCTTGACATGGAATGATATGATGAGTAGGATGGATGGATCATTTGTATATTATGATTGTATTGTAAACCTTGATTTATGATTAAATATTACATGTTGTTATTGCATCATTGACTTATAATCTCGTAACTAATTTTTGTAAACTAACAGTTAGTTACTAGGACTTTATGTCTTACCTATCATTGTTTATTATTTTTAGGAGAGGATTTTAGTGGTTCGAGGGGTGAAGGGAATAAGCTAGCAATTTGATAACTTCTATCACTGTAAGTTTGGTAGTATAGATTATTTTGTCAAAGATATATACTATTATTTAGATTTATAAGATTTACATACTCTAATTATATCTTTTTGATTCTAGTGTGATATATATTAGACATGCTTTTCATGAATTGTCTTTTTGGTAGGTGTGGGACTTTAGGGATTTATATGATGAATTATATGGAACTTCACATTTAATCGGAAGTTTAATGATTTATTGTGCATTGATTTTTGGTGACTTTTGGTAGTGATTTGTGGGCGGGTTTTATGCCTCGAGTCTGATTTTATATTATGATTGGTTTGTGGGCATAATATCTCACCCATATCTCTTCACCTAAACCTCGATGAATTAATATTTATATGTGAATAAGAGTTCACATTCTTCTCAATTCTTGATCTCAAGAAACCATCAAATCAGACGCCACCCCTTTTCTCATCTTCTCTCTTCCTCCATTCTCATCAACTCACTGCTCTAACACCATCCTCCATTCTCACCTTCTCTCTTCCTCACTCATCATCAACTCTCTCAATCTTTAGTTTTCCATGTATTTTATAAATGGAACTCGCCCGATTGCCAATCTAACTTGATCCAATCTAGATAAGTCTCGGGTTACGTCCTGATCAGACTATACCATAGATTAAATTTTTTAACCCGGTGATATTTTAGAGTAGACATCGGGTTGGGGGTAACTGGTTTTTTCATACCACTACTTGATACATAAGTATTACTTAATAATCATTCAATCACATATTTTTATCCAAAACTAACAAATAATTTTAATGTATGTCTCCATTTTTTCGTCAAACTGTTAGATCCATCACCATATATTTTACAAAGTTAATTAATTTTATAATTAGAATTTCTTATTTTTCATAAATTTAAATTTTTAATCTTGTATAGATATTAAAACGCACTTATGATATTATCTTTTAAGTACGTTGTATAAAATATTTTACAATCATATATTTACACACATATGTGTATATATTTGATTAAATTATAAATAATATAATTTAGAGATCCTTTTGTTAAATATTATAATTCAATATGTAAATATATATCATTGAACCTATGCTTGTTAAAAATTATTCAAATTTTTAACAAGCATAGGTTCAATGATATATATTTACATATTGAATTATAATATCAAATTTTTATGGAGTTTTTAATATTTTATCATACAAAAAATTACTTAATTATTTTTATATTTTGTCAAATTATTAAACAGACCATTAATGAATTCAATGATAAAAAAATAAATTAGAGATTTGGTATAAGGAGAGGTAAATTAATAAACAATATTTATTTTACTATAGTTTTTAAAATTGAAAATTAAATTTAATAATATTCTTTAATGGTGTTAATGGTTTTATTTGTGTAATTTAGACAAATTAGATGGTCGATTGGGTTATTTTACTCAAAAAATTATTAACCAATGGATCTAGGTATTTATTAACTAAATGTTCTAAATAGAATAAAGCTAGAGGGGTAATGATCAAAACTAGATCGGACTTAAGGAAATACATATTAAATATTATTTAATCCTGTAATAATAATTTAAATGCTAAATTCATATATTGTGATGGATGCACCTTACCTCAAGGAAAAATGGAGACTCTTAGAGATCATTTGAACATAGAACTGTAAGAACTTTTGTCTAAGACCAGTGCAGATCCAATATACATATATAAGCTCATTTGTTGATAAATAAGGAACAGAGATAGGTTAGAACGAGTTCACTTGAGCCTAAAAGTATAATATGTTTTTGGGAAGTTCATTGAACAGTTCAACACAGGACTTTACAAAGAAATAAAAAAATAAACAAGCCAGTAATAGGCAATTTATAGAGTGAATAATAATACAAAAATGAGTTTTAAGAAAATTGCCAAAGAAGCATAGCAGGTAACACCTCCCTTAATACACTTTTATGAGTATTAGAGACCAATTATAGACCACTTGAGTACCTTTCAAACATAAAATTAGTTAACCAAGTGAAATTTTTAAAAAAAATTCTAGCTTTACTATTCACTATCACTTGGTAAATTTTAACAAACTTTAAAAATTCATAATTGATTCAAAAAAATTAAAATCATGTGATTCAAATATCTAATTAAAGCTCATTCAATTTATTAAAATATTCATTAGGATTTTTATGTCTTTTTGATGTCCTTTCTACTTCAAATATTGCTCAGAGAATTATTTCCTTCATTTCCAGGTTTCCTTTATTTCCTTCAAAAATGCCCCCTCAACTTTTAAAAATGACTATTTTACACTTACTTTTTTTTTACATTTGCAAAATGACAATTTTATCATTCTTTTTAGTTTCTTCTTCCATACATACCCTTCTTTACATTTTCTTTCACTCTCTCAACCCTTAACTGATATGTAACCTACTCGCTTAGCCTTTATTTTTTAAAATATGAATATTACATAAAAATTGTTATAGTTAATAAATTTCAACTCCCAATATTTCCCAAAGTTAGTTCATTTGATGTAAATGTGAAATTAGAATTGAAGAGAAGGAAGTCTCAGGAACAACTTTGCATTTTACATCAATCGAAGTTTTCAAACTGCACTTGCAACATATAATTGCAATCATCATCGACTTCACTATATCAAAACCCTAAAAATTAATTAATCAAATAACAAACAATTAGCAACAGTTTTTTAAGAATGTAATTGTAATACCTCCCTTAACTTACTTTATAATACATTAGAGACCATTAATGAATTCTATAATTTAGAATTAGATAACCAAGCAGAATTTTAAAACTTTGTTAAAGTTACGGTTCACGTGCATTGTTCACTTGGTAGATCCAAAATTTTAGACCAAATTTAAAAATTCATAACTAATTCTAGAAACATCTAAATCAAGTGGTTCAAATATCTAAATAAAGCTTATTAAATTTCCTATAAGGAAAAATATCCATTTACCTAAATTTTTGACCAATTAATGTAGTCTGTTGCGTGAAAAATACTATACATTTGATCATTTTTTCTTTTTCCAGATTTTTCTTCTAATTCTGGACCATCATAACTTTATGTACAAAACTCCAAATTTAATAAAATTAGGCTCATTTTAAAGCTTGCTATGTAAAATATTGTTCTAAAAATTTTCAAACCAATTAGACTTCATTTGCTATATTTTACTATTCCCTTAACCTGGTAATTTAATAAGGGTGTTGAACCCTTTTTTGTCACTTTTAACATACTCATTTCTTGGCATTTTATGAATGCTTCTAACTAACATATATAACTATCTATTCTAGTTTATTTACATGCTATTACTCATATACCAAAAATTGTTGAGGTTTAACATATACATATTCCAAAGTCCAACAAAAAGCACATAACATAAATTAACAAGTTTCCCCTTCCAACTTGGAGGCAAATAAGAACTATTATGCATCCATCCTCTTGCCCTTGTCTTTGGTTGAATATTAGCCTAGAAGATGTTATTTTTGGGGAGTGAGATTTCAAAAAATCCCCATAGCAAAATCACTAACACATTAATATGCATGATTATCATTCACATCATGGCTAGACATGCATGAACATTGTATACTTCCATTTCTAAAACATTTTTCACATAATCATGGCATGTTATAAGTACAACCTAGCATTTACAAACAAGACATATTTGACATGCAACATAGCACAAATAATACACAATAATCAAGGACAAATTTAATGTAAAGTTAGTATATCTTTTAACGTTGTTGGCTTCCCTCTTGCCTTTTAGAATCTTTCCTTTGCAACTTAAACTCCTAATATAAAATAATTCACTTGGCATTAATAATAGGTCATTAACATGCATTAAAACACATTAAAACCTTTCAAAACACTTCATAAATCTTAAGGGCCCTAAAACCCTTAACTTTGCCAAAATTGATTTAAATGCTTCCAAAATTGTTTTCTCACTTGTATACTACACAATTTTGCCTTCTAAATCCATTGGAAGTATCAGAATCAACAAAATAACACTCCTTTCCCTTGAAACACTGCTGGCCGAAAATGCACTGAAAAATTCCAATAAGTGTGATTTTCATTTTCTATCACAACACAAATAATATCATGCCTAGACCATTTCTCAATCATTTGACAACATAAAAACATTCCTATCCCTGCAAAAGAAATTTTGTCCAGCAGCCAACATTAAGTTTTTTATGCCAAAAATTAATCCAACCATCAAAACATCACAAAACTACCATTAAACAACTCCAAATCATGCATGGAGTGTTTTCATACCCTTTATTGCTTCTAAATCCTTTTCTTTCACATTTCTCTCTCTTTCTAAAACCTAACATTCCAGTAGCAATTTTTCACCATAAACCATTAAAATAAAGCGATAGAGTTGAAGAGAAGAGCTTAGAGATCAAAAATATGGAAGACTTAACACCAAAACACAACTTACCTTGAATTCTTGGTGGATGTTCTTCTCTTCTTGGCTCCTCTCTTGTTTGCCACTCCTCTCCCCTTTCTTTTCTGGTTTTGGCTGAAATATGGCCCCAAAAATGGTCTTAGTGTTTATAAAAGATGACCACATATGTGTAGTTAGTTATAGGTCCCACCTAGACTGATAAAGTAACTTTATAGTGATATTTTCTACCACTTGGCTATGATATTTTGTCTCTTTCCCTCTTGAAGTATGACTATTACTAGTGGCAAGTTCAAGGTCCCACAACTTTCTTTACAAAAACTTTAAGTCCCATAAGGTTACTTTATGATAACGAAAATACTTTTTGATAAACCCCTAATGACTATGACTTGAGCGGTTTAGGGTCACTAAAAATTATCTAAATTTATTTGACCCTCCCATGATTTTTCTTTCCTTATTCTGCTTTCAGAATTGTCTTTAATTAATTTTTGAAAAAAAACCTTAATTCGTGGCTTTTCCAAGCCTTTTTTGTTTGATTCGGGAAACTGCTTCTGAATTTCTCTTGAAAATAATTTTATTAATTAATATAATTTTCAAGCTATTTTTTCCCAGTCTGAAATTAGATATCTAAAACCTCTGGAAATTTTAAATGATTATATTTAATTATTTATTTATTAAATATCTAAATATTAAATAACCTTTGAAATACCCGTAAAGGTTATTCTTGTTATTCTTACTTGAATCGGGCCTCAATTACATATTCGTGAACTTTTTTTTCTATCTTTTAGTGTCATGTGAAATGTTCTAATATTTTGGCTAAACGTTGAGTAAAACACCCTTTGACTTTTTTCAATTTACCAAAGTTCCCTTAAACTTAAAAAATGACATTTTGGGCCCAAAAATTTGAAATTCCACTTAAGTCCCAAATTTCTTATCACTTTGGTCCCTTTATTTCTCAAAATGACACATTGGTTCCTTACTTTTCAAAATGACCATTTGCCCTTACTTTTCTATATTTGGCAAATGACATTTTTCATTTTTCTTTTCTTTTTCTTTCATTCTTCAACCCTTAATTAGTGTGCACTCACTCATTTAGCATTTACATCCAATTATCGAAACCTGGATATTACAGCAATCACACAAATCAAGTCCGAAAGATCGGCAAATGAGATGTCCACCAATTCCTATAAAAATGCGAAACATAGAGCTCACTCTCAGTTCGATCATGATATCACTGGCACAACTCATTCTAGCTACTGGCGATGTGGCATAGGACATTATAAAAGTTTTTAGGAAGAAGAGGAAGAAGAATAACAAGGCAGAGAAGAGATTTAATAAGTAAACAAGATCAAACATTTAAATTTAATGAAAAATAATTAATGCATGAATCTCCATGTGTGTTTGTAGATTTAGTGCAGCTAATTCATTCTCACGGGTCGATCAATGGAATTAACCTCTCATTGTTGAAACAAAACCTTTAATTCTACTCCAGAATTCAGCTATGGTGTAGATTTTCATTTAGGAATAGTAAAGGTAAAGCAGCTAGAACTCCTTCTCTTTGCTTTGCTCTTCCATTGTGTGTTTTAGTTGGATTTTGTTCCTTTGGACAGTAGTCATTTCTAGTTCTTTAGAACTTTCAACAGAAACTGATCTAAGTAAGGGATAAGTGGAGATGAAATGAGAGAGAAAATATCTCCGGAGAAAAGTTACGTTTACTGAGGGTAAATAGTAACTAAAGCAAGTAATTAGATAATAATCAATCCCATTAGCCTAACTAAGTCATTGAAGGGGTAGTTTAGAGTAATGATGACAGCTTTTTGACTCGCCACATGAGCTTGACAAGTGGCACAATCTCAAGCTTCAAGAGGGAAACTTAGTGACTAAGTTTAAATCCTAGCCATTCAAGTTCCAAGAAGCCTTTTAAATAGCTAAACTCTCCATTTTCTCTCACAAATGCCACCACCTCTCTCCCTCTCTTTGGTCTGAAAATTCTCCCTCCAAGAAGCTAAGAAGACACCATTTGCAAGAGGAAGAGGAAGAAGAAAACTCCACACAACAAGCAAGGTAAAGCTCCAAGCAACCAACTCTTTACATTTTTCTACTTCTTGCAATCTCTTCTACCTTTTCATGGGTTTGTTTTCTTGAATAGAACCCTTTTTTTGAAGATGAAAAGTTAGGGTTTCAAGAAAAGAAAATGGAAAAGAGAAGGTTTTAGAGGTAGTAAATGGTTGCAAGTTCTTTCTTGAGTAGTAAAGAGTAGTTTGGTATATGTTGTTGGTTGTCTTGGCCAAAATTTAACCCTATATAGTTAAAAAGAATTATGTGAAATTTTTTCCAAGTCACATATTAGAATGGGAATCGGCACATAAGATCAATAGCAAGCATAATATAACTAAGCATAGGCACATAAGGATGCAAAGCATAAACAAACTAATTTACCATTCCTACAACTCTCTAGTGAATCAAGAATAAAAGGAATTTAAACCATGCATGAACATATAAGCCAATAGTGAAGGAAATTGAAAAGATAAAAAAACACAAGGCACCATAAGTTCAATTTACATCGGTTCCTTCCATGGCTAGAACATATAACAAAGGTATTATCACACTGTGCCTAGTGCCAATATGTAATTGTGGAATCATAATATGATAGTTTCCACTACAACATAAGGCATTCACTATCAGAAGGAAAAGGGACAAAAGAATTGAAAGGAAAAGGAATAGAATGTAAAGAAGCATCTAACTATACCAAAAACGTGTACCTATTCACACTCTAAATAATTAGATGTTATACATTGTAGCTTAGATCACAATTTTGTTTAAAGTTGAGAAAACTAGAACTTTTTAGATATCAAGATATATGGAGTGTAAAAGAATCCTCCCTCTCTTCTATTATCATTTGACTTGGACATGCAATATATCACACAACTAACATTCATATTCTTAAATTACAACATACCACTATATTTGGACAATTGCTTTTTGACGCAATTCAGCTTGACCTCAGTCACTTGAAAAAATATCCGATTGAATCTTTAGCACCAGTAGGATATAGTTAAAAAGAATTCAGCTTCAATTTTATATAGTAGATTATATAATGAATCTGTTATTGATGGACCCCAAAAAATGGAATTGGTTGTTTATTGTCTTGAGGTTGCGGGATGGTAGTGAGTAACGATATCTAGGTGATCAAGTGGTCGTCATGGATATGATTGATTCTAGGGAATATATTGTTGATATCTTGTTTTAATGATAACAAAATAAAGTGTTTTATGTGAAATTGGAAAATGTTTTTGAAATTTGAATTTCTGAGTTTGACATAGTTTTTCTGAGTTTTAATTCAATGCTCTGTAAGCATGCTCGAGCATTTAGCAAAAGTATTGACAGTACTCGAGCATTGGAACTTAATGCTCAAGCACTATGTTTTTAAACTAAGGCTTTATGCAGTACTTTCAATAAGTGCTTCAAGTATTGGCATGAAGTATTGCCAATGCTCGAGCATTGGGTTCTGAAAATGAAGTTATGAACAATGCTTTCAATGAAAACTTCAAGCATTAGCAGGAAGCATTGCCAATGTTCGAGCACTGGCACTCAATGCTCGAGCATTGGGCTAAGTTAAGGCACTCAGACAGTGCTGTTATGCAGTACTTCAAGTATTGGCTGAAAGCACAGTTAATGCTCGAGCACTAGGACACAGTGCTCGAGTATTGGGGATTTTAAAAAAAATGCTATCAGATAACACTCCAAGCATTGGCTGAAAGTATAGCCAATGCTTGAGAACTAAAACACAGTACTCAAGCATTGAAAGTTTTTGAAAATACTGTCAGTCAATACTTCAAGCATTGGTTGGCAACACCGCCAATGCTCGAGCACTAGTAATGCAGTGCTCGAGTATTGAGTCTTCTCCTCAGTGCTGTCAAACAATACTCAAGCAAAGGTTTCCAGTAAAGCCAATGCTCGAGCATAAATTTACAATGCTCGAGTATTGAGGTTTTTTCACACAATGCTGGGAGCAAATACTGCAAGCATTAACTGAAAGCATTGCTAATGCGGAGCACTAGCTTCTAATGCTCAAGCATCGAGTACAAATTTCTACTATTCACTTATACTTTTTGAAAATGCTCCAACAAGGTATGCAAGCACACAAAATGCTCGAGCACATTAACTTAGCACACGAGCATTGAGAATTTCAAAACATTACTTTTCAATACTTGCTCAAAATACTCGAGCAATCTTAAGAAGCATTGTCAGTACTCAAGCACTATGATTTAACACTCGATTATTCTTATATATTTTAAATACTTTTATCTAATACTCGAGCATTTTGTTATAGCATTGAGCTTTTCTTTGAAAAATTGTTAAGCAATACTCGAACATTGAAGAGTTATGCTCGAGCACTACTTACTCAGACAACTTTATGTCTGACACACTTCACCTACACTCAGCAGAAACCATCCTTATCTGTATAATGACTTTTTGAATGCTAACTACCCTCATAAATGTAGGAAGCTTAACTTATGAAATAAGGAATGAAGCACAGACATGGTATGAGACACGGAACTTTTAACGTTCATCTGCAACCTTCGCCGTCGCTTATCAGAGCAACATTAAATGCAACATTAATGGTGAAGCAGATGGTCGTTGTTGAGAGTAACAGCTATTAATGGAGTCTAACTAATACTTCATTGCTTCTCATCTATAAAAGCTCAAGCATTCAATACAGAGAAGTAGAGACGAACATTGAAAGCATTCAATAGCTATTTATTGCATTCTCTGTAAATCATTCAATAGTCAATTTGTACTTCAACATTTGCTATCTACTCTTTAGAGAGAGTATATCTAGCCAAGCTTTATTGTAAAATAGTGAGAAACACAAGGTTGGGACCTTGTGTTGTTTGGGCTAAGATTGAGTCATAAAATAGAGTGTATGATACTCTATTTTAGTGAGAAGTGTAAGGGGGAGTGAGTTCCCTTTGTAAAGGCTTGTGAAGCCTCTGAATCTTTGTAGATAGTGAATTGAGAAATCTCAGGAGTGCTCTGAGGATTGGACGTAAGTCAAGAGGACCGAACCAGGATAAATCATCTGTGTTCATCTTTCTTCTTCTTTCTCGGTGATTTTATTCTCACTTTTGTGCTTTAAGTATCAAATTTATAAAGTGACTAATTCACCCCCTCTTGGTCAAACCCTTCACTATCATTTTGTATCAGAGCAGGTCTCTTATTTAAAGGACGTAACTGTCTTAAGGGCATTCATGGCATGATTTGGCGAGCATGTGTTAACAGATGGAGCTTCTATCACCAGGCCACCAGCATTCAACAGCCAAAAGTTCTCTTTTTGGAAAATTAAATTTCAAAATTTTATTTTAGCCACTGATATTGATTTATGGGATGTATTTGAACAGGGAAACTATATTCCCATGAAGGTTGAAGATTGGCTAACTCCAAAAACACGTGCTGAGTTTGACAATGAAGATCTACTGAGAGTTCATCTCAATAGAAAGGCAATGCTGATGTTGCAAGAAGCTTTAAATGAGGATGACTTCTTCAGAATCTGTACTTTGCCCTCGGCTAAACATATGTTGGATGCATTAGAAATTTCCTATGAAGGAACAGAAGCTGTAAAAGAAAGCAGAATGAATACCCTGTTAGATATGATTAGTTTTGATGATGTCAAATAAGAGCAAAATGTTTTTACAATGCAAAAAGTTTTCACAATACATATTTACCATGCATAATGATTTTACAATGCATATTGTTAATCAATATTTGTGCATTCCTTTAATTTGAGGATGATGTGGTTTTGAATGTATTTTGGATGTTAAAATGTTTCAAATAGATGTTTTATTATCATACATTGAGTTACCATTCATCTAAGCTTCATTTGGATGTTCAAAGTTGATTCTGGAAGTTAATATTCGAGTATGATGAGTTTTTGGGGCTTCCGATAGCATTACTTGAAGCAAAACTCGAGTATACACTTGAAGTATTGAATTTTGGAGTCAACACTCGAGTATTGGGTCATAAAACTCGAGTATTAGCTTTCTGGGAGTCAAC
>JANTPZ010149218.1:0-20352 GCA_025593235.1 Vachellia pachyceras
GGTTCATTGTCTGTTAAAAAATGTGAATGTGTCAATGGAGACTAGTTCATTGATAAGAATGTATGATGAAGTGTCAAGCAAGTGAGTAATAGAGTAGGACTCATACTTTCATATAAACATCATTTCTACACAGACAAACTGAGGATGATCTTCGAAAAGCTGACATCACAGCCAATGGAAGAGAATACTTAATGACGTATTCATAGACCAGAATTAGAAATTCATATCTTAGTTGATGCACGAGTGACTTTGTTTGTTTACAATGCTTGCATTGTCAATCATGCTACCAAGAAAGCATTCATATATTTAATCCATTAAATGATCATCTCACGTAAACATTAGATGGCATTCTCAAATATGCAATTTTGTGAGGCTTTCGGTATCCAAAATCTCTAGTGACTTTGCATACGATGATCCAATTTTAGTTTCTATGGGAGCAATTGATTAAGATACACTCACACTTGGATCTAAGCTTTGACAATTATTGAAAAATGTGAACAAGTGGGTGTAAGAAGTGAATATAAATCTCTTCTAATAAAAAAAAAGATGGATTCATTTATGATATTTTTCCATGAGAGAATTGATGTCTTCAGACATCGTCGTGATGGGATATGAAATAATTGTTAATTCGTATTCTTCGTATGTTTATGATATTTATCATTACAAAAGAATATATGCACCTTGATTATTAAGTTGATTGTCATCCTTTATTATTAATTGTCATTTACTTTTAAGTTTAGGGTCCTATATATATTTCTCCATCAATTCCTAGTGATTGCATTCTAGGACATTAGGATTAGGTTAAGGTGTACAAACAAAATCTCAACCCATTTGCTTCTATTTGACTTAAAATTTTCAATAATTAAATCCCTTCTTAAAATGTTTTAGTAATTATCCCGTAAATGTATTCCAAGTCATCTCTAATAAAGGGTTTTGTTTCACTTATGAATAACTTGTAAACTTGATAGTCATGAATCTGTCAGCCAATCTTTTCTTTTAAAGAGGTATAAAGAAACACATTATATCATTAGTGAATAAAAAGTATTTGAACAATATATATATATATATATATAGTTCAAGCCAAGTAGAAAGACCCAGTTCTTACAAAATTGCTAACAATAATTCAATCAATGTGATGAATTGCATGCCTTACCAACTAAAGTCACACAATTCAGGTTATGAAACTACTCAACTACCTTGCTTTTATACCCTATAACCAAGAATGTAAATCTATTTAAACAACCACTAAAAAGTGTTATATCTGCTTTTCCCTCTCATCAAAATGGCCCCATCTAAACCTAATTAATTATATTCTCTATCACCATTTTTATCCTTTCAAGTAGTGCTTTTGCCATATTCCTTGCCAAAGCAACACCAAAACTTAATTTCGCAGTGGATCTTATACATCGTGATCCACTACAATCTCCATTTTTCAATAACTCCACAACACCATACTAAAAGGTTCACAACGCTTTACATGGATTTGCTAAACGCCTGAATTACTTCTTCACCAACAACAACATTTCTGGAAACATCATATTGGCTTATTTTTGCAGAAATGCTGTTCTTGGGGAAGAAGTAATTCAGGCGTTTAGCGGATCAATGAAAAGCGTTGTGGACCTTTTGTATGGTGTTGTGTAGTTATCAAACAATAGATATTGTGGTGAATCACGATGGAAAAGTTAACTGTGAAACTAGGTTTTGGAGTTGCTTTGGTAAGGAATATGGTAAAATCACTACTTGAAAGGATAAAAAGGGTAAAACATATGCTTTTAGTTGCCACTTTTTTTCTGTATATCGTGGGCTGATGTTAAAGTGTAGATATGTTTCCTACAAACGAAAGATCAGTTGTAGACCTCGAGGTGCGTAGATTGTGTACATTGAAGATATCTATTTTATTAATTGAATGAAGTATAGTTAGGGTGGTTTTAGATGGTTTTATATACATTTTGGGTGATTCAACTCGATGATACAGTTCAGTTAAAATTGTCACATGTTTTAAAACATTCGGATTGGTTTTCTTTTCTTTTCTTATGTTATGATTAGACACAATGAAAGATGTTAGCAAAGAGCGCTGTGTTTTTTTAATTAAAATTTCTGTTGTTCTGTGGCTAATGGAAGGTCCATGAGAAGGAAGTTATAGGTGTGACTCATCATCCTCATAGGAATCTTATGGCATCTTATAGTGACGAGGTACAATGAAGTTGTGGAAGCCTTGATAATGTTTACCGGCATCCCGGCCTATTATTTTAATGAATACCTTTTTTTTAAACCTGACTCGTTTTCCTTTTGTTTTTTTCCCTCTTTAACAATATTTCTATTTATTTCAATGAATACCATAAGGGTTGTAAAGTCATGCTATTGGTAAGTCATGCAATGGGTAAGTCATACTAATGATAAGTCATGCTTTTGGTAAGTCATGCTGTGGATAAGTCATACTAATAACAAAGTTTTCCCATTTTTGTTTTTGTTTTGGTTCTTTTAATGTTCCAGTAATTTTTTTTTTGCTTTTTATGAGAACGGTGTCTCTTCTACTTGACTTGAACTACATATATATATATATATATATATCTTTTGTTCAAATACTTTTTATTCACTAATGATATATTGGGTTCCTTTACGACTATCAAGTTTACAAGCTACTTGTGCGTGAAACATAACCCTTCGTTAGATTTCAGGGATAACGACTAAAAAAAAATTTAAGAAGGGATTTAATTATTGAAAAATTTGAGTCAAATAGAAGCAAATTGGTTGAGATGTTGTTTGCACAACTTTACCTAACCCTAATATTCTAGAACGCATGACTGGGAATTGATGACAAAACATTATAGAACCCTGAACTCAAAAGTAAATGGTGATTAACAGTAAATGATGACAATCAAATTAATAGTCAAGCTGCATATATTCTTCAGTAACGAGAGATAAATATCATAAATATATGAAGAATACAAATTAACAATTATTTCATATCCCATCAGAAGACATTAGCTCACTCATGGAATAATTCTTTCAGATCTTTAGAATGTCTTAGAATGGTGAATCTTCCTGTTGGGTTGCCTTGGCGTAACATAGTGTGAAAATCATGAACATTATTGTGAAAGACAGAATAAAGTTCATGATTTTCAGATAAAGTTTAAGCAAAAACTCAAATTCGGTTTAATTAAAAGGGTTAGGGTTCATCATTCTGTGGTGCACCCCAGCGGAACCCAAAAAACAAAACAAAAAAAGCTTCCCCTGAGCTGTTATGGCATGGCGCGCATATATATATAGATAGATAGATAGATACAAGCTTCCATGAACCAGCACTCCCTTGCCGATGACCATTCCTTCTGGAGATCCTTCAACCTATGATTCATGAAAGCATAGGCTGCTGCGTATCCTATTATCTCTTTAATCGATAACTTAAAGGGCTTTAACACATAAATATCTAACAAATATATCGAAATCTATCTTTTGAAAGGGATTTATGAATACAATAATATATTTAATTGATATCAGAAAAGCTCATCATATCAAAAGTTATCCAACAAACTTTGCTATGACAACAACACAAACCATAACAACAACGTCACCTTAATTTGAAAAGCAGACGCTAATCCTCGGGAGCCCTTTCTAGAAAATAAAATAATGATCACAATAATAATAATATGATTATTTTGAGGTAATCGAGGCTTACAACGGAGGTGATCAATTTTTGGATTTCTTTTAGCAATTCTATTCGTTAACTCTAAGCTCCCGATGCCTCGACGAATAACAATGCAAGTCGCCGGGATGATGAGTTCCTCTGTTGATTTGGTTGCCTGGGCGTAGGATGTGAGAAAGATCATCATCATGAACATGGACAGTATAGTGAAATAGAGAATGTAGCCTTTCAACGACGAAGCCATTTCGGTGAATCTCAATTTTGAGTTAGTTACAATCCATCCCTTATATATAGGCATAAGTCCCCGTGTATTAGGTTTTAAATAAAAGTAAGATTAATTTAAAATAGTTATAGATACAATATCTATATGGATATCCATATCCTATTATATATATATATATATATATATATATATATCCTTCTACTTGATAACTCGAACAATTTTTAGATAATAAAAATATATTGATTATTTGATTAATTTTTAAATAAATATACTTAATATGTTTATAGAAAAAAGTGATTAAAAATTAAAATTTTAAATCCAAATGAGTTATTTGGATAGCATCTAGAATTTATATTATTTGTAATTGAATTATAATTAACGATAAATTAATTATAATTTTATTTTAGTTTTAGAAAATTTTATTATTATACCTCAAATGTTATAGTTATAAAAATTAAAATTGCCATGTGAAATATGTAAAACTATAAGAAACTAATGAAAAGAACAAAATTGTAAGGACTTGATTTAAAATATGTGAAATTATAAGGATCAATAAATTAATTATCCACAATTTTTTAATAATAAATGTGTGTTGATTTTCCCTAAAAAGAATTAATGCCTTATTTAAGATAAAAACAAACCGCTTCCTATATTGTTCAATGGGATTAGAGGTAGTAAATAAGATATAGGAAAATTGCCGAAATCCTAAATATATAATTTTATATGGTGTATTTATTGTTAAGTATCACCATTCACGTAATCTAAAATTGTTAGAACTTATGCTTAGATAACTGTAGAGTTAAAGTTAATTATTTAAGTCAGTACCCATTTTAATTATTTACATTGAAAACCAATTAATTCCTTCATTGGAAATTTTTTTCAATTAGAAAAGAATTATACATGGAGAAAATAAAGTGGATTGAAATTTTATGTTTACGATTAAAAAAACTCATCTACAAGTTCATATATTTTTTTTGAACACACAAGTTATATTTAATTAGCAACAAAAAGAAGCTAAATTAATTACATAATTATAACATGTGTGATATGATATCTCTACCATGTAAGATTAGAATATATATATATATATATATATATAGAGGCACACACATCAACTTTTGAAATTAGACGAAGTTCAAAAATTGATGAATACAAGAGACAAAACGAAAAGAAATTTTGCATTTAAAAATAACGCTTAACTTCAAACTAGGCCATACATTTACGAGGGGATGTGAGGAAATAAGAAATCAAGTCGTCTTCGTATGGATCAAAGCTTGCCACAATCAGCTGGCTTGAAGAAGACATAATTGGTCTGAAGGTCGTATCCAACCAAGAAGTTAATCTGAGCTGTGTTGCCATATATAGCTGGTGAATATGCAACTTGGAAAGCAAAGCAAGCCACACCAATACCCACCTGTATGAATGTATTGATTTCACCTAGCCTCACATCTACACCTCTAAAATGGACCGTAATGGTGGGGGCTCCAATATTCCCATTCCGATCTGTCTCATAGCAAAGCTGTAAAGTACCTGTTGGGTCTTTAGCTCGGTTCAATCTCAGGTCCAACACTGCTGCAACCTCTGCTTTCAATTGAGGGTAAAACTCCGGTGGCAAGTAAGTCAATGTTGCTCCAGAATCAATTATTATATTTCCATCCCTCACTTCATGCATGCAACAGATTATGAACATTAAAAATATGAGTCTGAAAGTTCTAAACTAGTCAGAAAAAGTGAGAAGGCAAAACAGTATTAAACAATACGTAAGGATAGAAGATTAAATCTTCACCTGGTATGAACTCTAATCTTTTGCTTCCCACACTCATGGCTTCCAAAGTAAGGTAATAGAAACTCCACGTATATCCTGATACGAAAGGGGTAGAGACAACTTCAGGTCCAGAAATAACAGCGTTTTGACCAAATTTCAGTTTTCCAGAATAATACTTATTATTCGGAGGAACTAAACAGTAGGAGAATCTTTCTTCAATGGAAGAACCTAGCTGTGAGACTAATGATAATGGACCTTTTCCAAGTCCAACGATACCGGAAGTGAGAAGAGAAAATTGTCCACGGTTGTTGTGCCCACAACCAAATATAAATCTTGAGAATTTCATTTTCATACCACTCACAGTTCTGAGTGTGAGCATGTCAGTGTCAATTGTTCCCATTGAATCTGAAACTCCATCCACGTATGATTGTAGGTATGTGCACCGATTAGAGTCACAAGATATTCGAGATACCGAAAATGTCGCAGACTCGCATATTTGAGAACGGCATATAACATCTTCATGGGACGATGAATCCAAAGGATCGTACCTAGGAATTCCTTGTTCAAAACATGAATCACATGGCTAGCACTGTAACCAAACAAGGTCACTTCCTGTATCAACGAAGCCCCAAGCTTCTACTTCTGGTGTGCCCAATGAATATTCCATCAAGTATTCTCCGCGATTGGCTCTGATGACACCTTCGGGAAGATCATGTATGTTTGTTTTCGCAGAAATGCTATTGTTGGGGAATAAGGCATTTAAGCGTTCAGCGGATCGACGAAAAGCGTTGTGGACCTTTTGGTATTGTGTTGTGGAGTTATCAAACAATGGAGATTGTGGTGAATCGCGATGGATAAGGTTCACTGTGAAATTAGTTTTCGGAGTTGCTTTGGCAAGGAATATGGTAAAAACACTACTTGAAAGGATAAAGATAGTAAAAGAGAGAATATATTTAGGTACAGAAGATGTGGCCATTTTGTCGAGACTAATTTTAGAGGTTATCAGGGATAAGTGTATGATACACTTCCTCCTAGTAGTTTAAATAGTTGTGAAGTCATGCCATTTGTAAGTCTTGATATTAGTAAGTCATGCAGATGGTAAGGCAACCCAACAATCAGATGGTAAGTCTTGATTTTCACACTATCTTACGCCAAGGCAACCCAACATGTATTCTTCATATATTTATGATATTTATCTCTCGTTACTAAAGAATATATGCAGTTTGACTATTAATTTGATTGTCATCATTTACTGTTAATCACCATTTACTTTTAAGTTTAGGGTTCTATAATGTTTTGTCATCAATTCCCAGTCAACCAATTTGCTTCTATTTGACTCAAAATTTTCAATAATTAAATCCCTTCTTAAATTTTTTTAGTAATTATCCCCTAAATCTATTCCAAGACACCTCTAACGAAGGGTTATGTTTCACGTATGAGTAGCTTGTAAACTTGATAGTCATAAAGGAAACCCAATATATCATTAGTGAATAAAAAGTATTTGAACAAAAGATATATATAGTTTAAGTCAAGTAGAAGAGACGCCGTTCTCATAAAATAGCTACCAATACCATAATTCGAACAACGAGATAAATAGCACATGGCTGAATTAATTTTGTGGCTGTGAGATACAATTTATCAACTACAATTTCACTTCTACCAGTATACACCTTCCAAACTAAATAAAGTTCAAAAAGAGAAAAAGGAAAACGAGGAAAAGTTCATTGAAATAATAGGCTGTAGTGCCGGTAGACATTATCAATGCTTCCACAACTTCATTGTACCATCGTCACTACAAGTTGCCATAAGATTCCTATGAGATATAGGTGTGACTCATCATCCTCATAGGAATCTTATGGCAACTTATAGTGACGATGGTACAATGAAGTTGTGGAAGCCTTAATAATGTCTACCGGCATCCTGGCCTATTATTTCAATGGACACCTTTTTTTTTAACTAGTTTTTCCTTTTTCTCTTTTTCAATTTCTATTTATTTTGGAAGGTGTATACTGGTAGGAGTGAAATTGTAGTTGATAAATTGTATGTCACTGCCCCAAAATTAATTCAACCATGTGCTATTTATCAGTATGTTCTAGCTCCGGTTTATAAGCTACTCGTTTGTTAAAGATGACTTGGAATAAATAAATGGGAGAATTACTATAAAGCTTCAAGGAATTACAATGCTTGCCATGTCAATAATGTTATCATAGAAAGCATTCCCAAATTCAATCCATTAAATCATCATCTCATGTAAACATTAGATGGCATTTTGTGAGGCTTTCGGTATCCAAAATCTCTTGTGACTCTGCATACATGACGATGATTGGTAATTGTAAGAAGTGAATACAAATTTCTTGAAGGAATACCGCTACTGTTATCACCTTCTTGTACTCGAAAGATGTGGGACTACGCGTTGAAGAATTCAAATTCGTTATGATTAAAGGGTTAAGGTTCATCATACTGTAGTGCATCCCATCAAAACCCTAAAAAAAAAAAAAAGCATCACCCTTAGCTGTTATGGCATGGCGCATATATATAAAGGTTCAAGCTTCCATGAACCAGTGCTTTGCCGATGGCCCTTCCTTTTGGAGATTCTTCAACGCATGATTCATGAAAGCTTAGGCGGCTGCATATCCTTTTATCCCTTTAAACGATAACTTTAAGGGCTTTCACACATAAATATCGATCCAACAAATATATCGAAATCTATCTTTAGAAGGGAATTTATGAATACATGAATAAATTTAATTGATATCAGAAAAGCTCATCATATCAAAACTTATTTCATGCCAATATCTAACAAACTTTGCTATGACATCAACAGAAACCACAACAACAATAATAACAACAACGTCAACTTAATTTGAAAAGCAAACGCTAATCCTCGGGAGCCCATTCTAGAAAATAAAATAATGATCACAACAACAATAATAATATGATTATTTTGAGATAATCGAGGCTTATAATGGTGTTCATTTTCTGGATCTATAATAGCCAGTCTACAGCATGACCCTAAGCTCCAGTTGCCTTGACGGATAGCAACGTGGGTTGCCGGGATGATGAGTTCCTCTGCTAATTTGGTTGCCTGGGCGTAGGATGTGAGAAAGATCACCATGAACATGAACAGTATATTGAAATAGAGAATATAGCCTTTGAACGAGAAAGCCATTTTGGTGACTCTCAATTTTGAGTTTGTTACAATCCATCCCCTATATATAGACACAAGTCCCAGTGTTTTAGATTTTAGATAAAGGTAAAATAAATTCAAAATCGTTATACATACAATATCTATATCGATATCAACATCCACATTAATTGTCTTGTATGATATAGATATATAAATATATATCCCTATACATGATAACTCAAATGGTTTCTAGATAATAAAAAAATACATTGACGATTTGATTAATTTTTAAATAAATATATACTTAATATATTTGTAGAGAAAAGTGATTAAAAAATTAAAACTTTAAATCCAAATGATTTATTTGGATAGCATTTAAAATTTATATTATTTGTACTATATAATAAAAAAATGCTTGAAACATTATTTCAATATCAAAATAGAATTAAATAAGTACTAATTTTATAACATATTAAAAAAATTTAAAACATATGTATCATAATTTTTTTAATAAAATATAATTGTTTAAATAATACTTTTGTTAAATAAAATGTAAATTGTTATAAGAGTAAAATAAATTCAAAATTGTTCTAGATACAATATCTATATATATATCGATAACCATATCCACATTAATTGTCTCCTATTTATATATATATATCCTTCTGCTTGATAACTTAAATATTTTTTAGATAATAAAAATATATTGATTATTTGATTAATTTTTAAATAAATATATACTTAATATGTTTGTAGAGAAAAGTAATTAAAAAAATTCAAATTTTAAATTCGAATGATTTATTTGGATAGCATCGAAAATTTATATTATTTGTACTATATAATAAAAAATGTGCATGAAACATTATTTCGATTTCAAAATGAAATATTATTTTGTGAAGCACCTCATAACCAGGGCTTCAAATTAAATATGGAGAAAATCATTATCGTCTGTAAAAGCTCAGGGAAAGAGGTAAGCTTTCTGATTCAGCTAATCTCTCCATCATGTTTAAAATTGCAAAGAACAATAGTTCCCTCGTTGACCTCAATGAACTTTTCAAAAATAACTGCAGAAATTGCTTCATCTTCAAGAAGTAGTAACCAAAAAGTGCCATATATGTGGCCATGAAACTTGTCACGTCGCTTTCCATTGACTTCATTGACTTGTGTTGCTTCTACGTAGTCCTCATTTCGTCGATGATTTCTCCATAAATTAAAGAATCAAAACCAAAACTTTGGGGAACCAATCGCCAGAGTCTCATAGACTAAACGAAGAAGATGAGCAAACACAACAACGTTGAAGCCGTCTCCAGCGACCGCCCGAAGGGCTCCTTCGAGATCTCATCTACTGCCGCTGGCGACCAACTGGCTCCTCAGTATTATCGTCTTGACCACCAAGATGATCCACATGGTATATTTTTGGGTGTCAATTCCCACTTTTTGTTTTAAACACATAATCACCCTTTCTATTTAACCAAAACTATAGAGGCCTCTTTTTTTATTTTGAAAATTTATATTTACCTTCCTTAAAATCAAATCATATATATATATATATATATTGCACAAATGCCTCCCTTCTCGTTTTGGCCATATCACTATGTTAATTAGTTTTCTTATTATAGATTTTTATTTTATAATAGATTTAAAAGATTGATCTCGTTTAGTTATTAAAAGTTAGTTATGATGCAATTTTTAAATACATATGTTGGATGAAAATCTATTACGGCAATGTATATTTACAATTAAATTACAAAAATATATGATTTAAAACAAATATTTGAAACTACGTGCATGGAACAAAACCAAAATTTTATCAATAAGAACTAACAATAATATTGACCCAATTACAAAACTAAAATGCAGTAAATCTAGTTTGTAGTGTAAATTGGACTAGAAACTAGACCCTAATATTTGTGTGGCTTCATAAACTAATCTCAATTAAAAAATCAAAAATTTTAGTTATTATTTATCCATTATAATATTGCTTAATCCACTTCTAAATAGTATCTTATATAATATTTATGTATTATATATAAACGAAACAATTATTTTTGTGAGATATTTCACTTGGTATATGTTTGCAAAAGAATAAAAGAAATTTTATGTAATGATCTCATGGAGATCTGTAATACAGGTGTATGTTAATTGTGCGTGCGTGCGTGTTTGTGTTCATAGGCATTATTTTGTGTGTGTGTGTGTGTGTGTGTGTTCCTAATTTTGAGAGGCATTATAAGGCAACTCTGCTTGCAAAAATAACTAATTAATGAAGCTTAGGGACGTGAGAATATGTATGTGTGTATGCTTGGTTTGAATTTTATGTTAATTGATTTTTGATTATTTTTTGTTTTGTTTTGTTTTGTTTTGTGACACTAATTAATTAATATATGCTACTTAATTGCTTTTGATAAAATTTCATTTGTGTTGTTGATTCATGTTATGCAGAAGAGCATCTTCCTTGTGGTATTGGCATTGGCTGGATATTGTAAGTAATATTAACTACTGTTCTTAGTATTATCCTCAATTAACTATTTATGAAGATTAAATAATCTAAATAAATTGATATATTTATCATTTCTTACAAACTATTTTTTTATTTAGAACCGATATATGATTTAATAATACATATAAATATTTCAAAATATATAATCTACATTCTTTCATAATAATTTACATTGTACAACATTGTGCATGTTAAAGCTAGAGCTTGTTGGTCTATCTTCTTTTTACTACCTTGTGCATGTTCTTCATTTTACTTAAGCTTCCTTTTCCTTTTATTCCTTATCACTCACAGGAATATACGGATATTACCACAATCCTCATCGGGGCGACTCTTTCCCTGAGAGCTGGTTTCAAACCCCGTAGCATCCTTTCAGTGTTCCATTCTTCGTTATGAGTACGATGGAGATACGTCGAGTATCTGGACAGTTGCAAGTACATAACCAAGTACTCATCAAATGATTCCTTATCACCTTGTCTTAACACAAGGAACTCAGCTTCCTTCTCATCCTATATAGACTTAGGAAAGTACTTCTGATTGAATTGATCCAGAAAAACTTCCCAAGTAACAGGGGTATCCCTTGCCTATAGGATTAGCTCAGTGTTGCTCCACCATCGATCCCCCTCTTGTTCCAACTTGTAGATGGCTAACTGAGCCTTTACTTTCGAGGAACAATTCATGACTTTAAAAATTTTCTCCAGCCGTGTTATCCATTTCTCCTCGACTAAGACGTTCAACGATCCCTCAAATATGGGCGGATTGTGCTTGCAGAACTTTGTTACCCATTGCTAAACCTCATCTCTATCCTCCGGTCTGACAACTCTGATTGGTGGGGGATCATGAATTTGCTCAGGCTTTGGCTGAGGGGGTTGCTGATTTGGTCAAATAATAAGGACATTTTGGTAATTTGGTCAAAAGTCAACTAAAAAGTCAAAGTCACCCCAAAAGTCAAAGTTGACCAAAAATGTCAAAGTCAACCAAGGGTAAGGTTGGAATTAAGAAAAAGTAGAAAAAGTGATGACATTTTGGTAAATATAAGAAACATAAGAAAGCTAGTAGCATTTTGGTAAATATGTGGAAAGCATAAAGAGTAATTGCATTTTCGTAATTAAGGATTTTTAAATGATTAAAAGACTGAGAAATAATTATTCGAGGTAGCAGGAGTCCTCAAATGCCAGAGACCCGAACTGAGAAAAGTTTAGTTGGGTCATAAAGTAATTAATAAAATTATTACTCGATATCCGATAGCGGCAGTTTCGTTATACGGAGAACAACAGTGCCTGAAAAGCTCAAAAAAGTATTTTATTAAAAAATTAATTACGGAAAATCCAGGAAGAATTTTGAGGAACGGAAAAGAGCTTGAGAATCATGAAAAAATATAGAAATTTTCCATATCCTTCAGGTCGAATTGACCGCTGGAAGCCCGTTTTACAGTGTTGCACGCAAATTGAGGAATCTTGACGATTTACGAAGAGAGCCAAGGGTATTTTGAGGAACGGATGATGTCACTTAGGCAAGGAGGCCTAGGGAATGGTGCCACATAAGAGATAAAGTCTCCGGAAAAGTAAAAAGGTAGTTACCCGTGTAAAGGTTACTTTACGGAAATGCGTGCCACCGGATCAAGTAACTGACCGGGCAAAGGCCTAGTCAGCCCAACCAAGCTTCCAGAGGAAGCCAAAGAGCACTTTTTCAGTAAGGAATGAGACAAGGACAAGTGGCACAAGGTGGATCAAGTATTTCACTACTTGATCACCAAGTTTCTCTCACAACCACACAATATTTCAAGAAGCATTTTAATTAGCAAAAACTCTCCATTTTACTCTCAAATTTCGTCCTCTCTCTCCCTCTCTCATGGTCTGAACTTTTCTCTCCTCTCCCAAGCTCCCAAAATATGCCATCTTCAAGCAAGAAGAGAAGGAAGAAGAGCTCACACTCAAGGTAAAGCTTACAACCACCCAAACCAACATCTTTCTTGTGTCTTGCAACCTCTTTCACCTTTCTAATAGTTTGATTCCTTGAATGAGTCTCTCTCTTTGAAGATGAGAGGCTAGGGTGTTAAAAGGTGAAAATGGAAAATGAAAGGTTTTAAGTTGTATTAAAGGTTGCAAGCTCCTCTTTAAGTTGTCAAGAGTAGTTTAATGAAAGTTGTTGTTGCTTTGGTTGATGTTGGGTGTTGTTGTTGAAATTTTGGAAACCATAAGTTTATGGGGAGGTGCTTTCCATGTGAGGTCTTGAAAAGGGAAATATGTGTTTGAGTCATATGATGCTTGAATCATGATTTGGAAGCAAGAAAACACAAGCCTACATGAACAAAGTTTACAAAATCCATTTCCCCTTCATTTTTGTTGATTTTCGAAAATGTGAAAAAAATAGATGGAGTGGGATTTTGATGATTCTAATGCTTCCAATGTCTTTAGAAGACAATTTTGTGTAGGGTAAAAGTAAGAAAAGAATTTTGGAAGAATTGGAAAGCAAAAGAACAAATTTCTAAAATTTAAGGGCTTGTAAGAGCAATATATGAATATTGCGTTTTTTTAGTATTTTTCTTGGCCTTGATTGGTGGCTGGAAATTTACGAGAATGTCAATATATAATGTTTAGGAAGTCAAGAGCCCAAAGAAATCATTGGGAAAGTCCATCAAGAGAGGATTTAAGTTCAAAGGAATTAAGAGAAAAAGGTAGCAAAACCCTCTAACCTTAAGCTTTATAGCTTTTGAAATATACTAAGTTATGCATGACTTGTTTAGAAAATTATGATGATGAAAGTGTGAAAATGTGCTATTGTTTGCTATGGCCATATGCATTTGATTGTTACATGTTGCACTTTTATGAATTCACACTAATATGAAAGATTGTCATGCTATTTTTATGATTGTGTTAGAAAGTTTTGCCATCAGAATTCCCAAATATCATTTCCCAACTAACCATGTAGGTGGAAGCTCAAGCAAGGGAAAGAATGAGATTATTGATGGTTGAAGATATTATGTTTGCTTGAGGAATTTTATGTAAATATGTTGATGGTTGGCCATCTATTGTGCAAGTTGTTTAAGTTATAAACTATAAACCCCTATATGAAGAAGCAAGTAAATATGTGATGATGCATGCATGAAAATGAGCTAGGTAAGCTAAATAATGACAAGGAGTAACCATGCATGATAAAAGGATTGACTATGAACCAAAATGAGGTTTTAGTAATTTTTAAGAAAAGTGAGATTTCAAAATCAATGGGTTCCAAAGGCCCTGAAAAATTGACCTGTTTCATATGTCAAGAAAAAATAGCAAATGAGCTCCAATTGAGCTTAAAATTTTCAATTAAATACTACACATCCTGAGCTTTAAATTAATATAAAGTTTACAAAATTTGGATGTGTATATTAAGAGATATAATTTTTCAAAGTTAAGCGTAAAACTGGAAAAACAGACAGTGACCATTTGGACATTGCTATGGTTTTAGAATAAACTGATTCAAATGGGCAATGATTGGAACCAATGAGTATTTTTTCCTTATATATCACTTAATAAGATAAATTTAAAAATTGGAATCACTCCATTTAGAGTTTTATAGAATTAATTATGAATTTTCAAAATTAGGCTAGAAATCTGGAAAATGGACCAGTGAACAGTAACAACTTTATCAAAATTTTCAAGTTCACTAAAAAGGCCAAATTGAGTTATCTAATGCCTAAGAGTGGTTCATATGTGATCAAATAAGAAAATATAGAGGGAAAATAAGAGGTGTTACATATAACCTGTTAGAGTAAAAGTTTGTGATATAACTCACAGGAAAAAGGCACTTAAAATATTTTCACTAGAAATAGTACGGGGGAGTATATAAATAGTTATCTGATAACTCTGCTTTGATGCGATCTCAAGAAAAAAATGTTGTATAAAACTATGGGTGAGACATAATGTTCTAGTAACTATTGGTCCAATTCAAATGAACATACAAGGATGGCAAAATAAGAGTGTCAAGGGGATATGAAATATTAAAAACATGAAACACAGATGTACTTTATATATCTTTCAAAAGTAATTAAATATCAAAAGAAACATATGTTTAATCACTCATTAACTCCTACGTACAGCCCGTTCAGTACAATATATCAAACTTGTTTAAGAAACAAAGCCAATTTTGCAATACCGATAGCCAGAAATATGCTGACAATAGCCTGCAAATCAATCCCACAAATGTTAGTTAGTAATATAATCAGATAAACAGAGGAACTTCCTCGAGTTATATTTTAAATATAATGGAACAGTTTGTTGTGGGAAATGCTGCAGTATTATAGTGACAGAGGAAGTTCCTCTGTTTATGAGTTAAAAGTAATTAATCACTTACAGCAATAGTACAAGCAAGTAATCCGGGTTTCTCTCTACGATCAATTACAGCATTACCGTATATGGAACAGCCTCTAAGTATAGCCCCAATATACCAAGGCAAAACAAGGAAGAAGCCTAGTATAAACCTTCAGTACACAAAAGAGACCATTATCATTTGGAATCAACAACTCAATATATCTAAACAACAAAAAGAGGTTGGCATGGCATAACCAGACACAGTAAAGAAAGAGAATCAAATGTGATACATAGATAACAATGTAAACAGGATACTGTGCATTTACCCTAAAAGTTTTCTTTCTTGAGTAATGTAGTCCTAGAAGTTTTTTTACAGCAATATTACCCCGAAAATTTTAAAATAGAATAATGTTATCTCATTCTATTAAAAAATGAACGTTAACCGTTAAAAAGTTGATGTTGATGACCGTTTATATTTTTAACAATAAAAAGGCCCCACTTCAAAACTTTCGGGGTAAATCTCCATATAAACCTTATATACGGCAAATATGTGTGTGTGTAACCACACAAGGATGACATTATTGTAATTGCATCGTAGTTTTGCATGTTGTGTAAATCTCAGGGTAAAACACTACCTAAGGAATGGGGGGATGTACAAAAGTACCGTGAAAATATTGAGAAGGACAAGTCATTGACTCTAACTTAAAATGAAATTATGAAATGTTTCCTTTTACCATAATGCCCCTCACTTTTTTTGTAATAAAGTATGAAATGGATAATTTTGTTTTTGCCCAAAAGTATAAAATGGATACTTACTACACTGCATTTGTTACTGTAGCTAATTTCGATGGCAATCAATGTAGGGTTATTTTGTAGTGTATTTAGATCATTTAATTTAAAAGGCCACTATTTCATAATATTTATAACACTTGATTAGCTTTATTAAAATACTCCACTTAAAAAATCTTGAGGTGGCTTATAAAAAAAACAAAAAAGGGAAAGGGGCAGCACAAAAACACAACATTTCCAAATTCCATTTTAGTAGATGTGGACTGATTTGATATTACTGAAAATGGAGTCACTGATTTTTCTTGTTGAAATTTCAAGTGTATTTTTGTGGAAATTTTCCTAGAAAATCACAAGATAGTAAAAAGAAGATAGCTAGGCGAAACAAGCTCTAGCAAAATTTGAGGCTATAACACACACATGGTGGTCAAAACATTCAAGATTATTCAAACAAATTGATAGAAACAAATTATATGTATGATTATTATGCACCTTAAATTTTAATGCTGTGAAATGTAAATTATTATACACAATGTACTCTAGCTAACTTTTCTAGGAGGATTGTGAAAGTTAAATAAATTACTTTATATTATATATTATGAAATGCTTATGTGTATCATTAAATTATATATAAGTTGTAAGTAAAAAAATTAATTCCTAAAAAATAATAAATATATAAATTTATTTAGATTATTTAATCTCAGCTAATTGGGGATAATATTATAAACCGCAGTTAATATTACTTACAATATCCAGCCAATGCCAATACCACAAGGAAGACGCTCTTCTGCATAACATGAATCAATAACACAAATGAAATTTTATCAAAAGCAATTAAGTAGCATAGATAAATTAATTAGTGTAAAAAAACAAAAAATATCAAAAATAAATAAATTAACATAAAATTCAAACCAAGCATATATATATATATATATATATTCTCGATGTAACTAAGCTTCATTAATTAGCCATTTTTGCAAGCAGAGTTGCCTTATAATGCCTCTCAAAATTATGAACACACACACACACACACAAAAATAATGCCTATTTTATTCATTATGGTATTTTAGTAAAATATGTGATAGATTATATAAAAACTGATGGATGAACATACACCTGTATTACAGAGTCCTTGAGATCATTACATAAAATTTCTTTTATTCTTTTGCAAAGATATACCAAGTGAAATATCCCACAAAAATAATTGTTTTGTTTATATATAATAGATAAATATTATATCAGATAATATTTAGAAGTGGATTAATCAATGTTATAATGGATAAATAATAACTAAAAAACTTTTGATTTTTTAATTGAGATTAGTTTATGAAGCCACTCAAATATTAGGGTCTAGTTTGTCGTCCAATTTACACTACAGACTAGATTTACTGTATTTTGGTTTTGTAATTAGGTTAATATTTGTTTAGTTCTTATTGATCAAATTTTGGTTTTTATTTCATGCACATGGGTAGTTTCAAATATTTGGTTTTAATCACATATTTTTATAATACAATTGTAAATATACATTGCCGTTCATCCAACATATGTATTTAAAAACTACATCATAACTAACTTTTAATAAATAAACGAGATTAATCATTTAAATGTATTGTAAAATAAAAATCTATAATAAGAAAACTTAGTTATGGCCAAAATGAACATTGTGATATGGCCAAAATGAGAAAGGAGGCATTTATGCAATATATATATATATATATATATGATTTGATTTTAAGGAAGGTATATATAAATTTTCAAAAAAAAAAAAAAAGATGCCTCTATAGTTTTGATTAAATAGAAAGGGTGATGATGTGTTTAAAACAAAAGGTGGGAACTGACACCCAAAAATATACCCTGTGGAGCAGCTTCGTGGTCAAGAGGATGATACTGAGTAGCCAGTGGGTCGCCGGCGGTAAGAGGTGAGACCGGCTGAGTCTGCGGTTGGTTGTTGGAGAAGACCTCAAAGGAGCCCATCTGGCGATCCCCGGAGATGGCTTCAGCGTTGTTGTGTTTGCTCATCTTCTTCGTTTAGTCTATGAGACTCTGGCTATTGGTTTCCCAAAGTTTTGGTTTTGATTCTTTAATTTATTGAGAAATCATCAATGAAGTGAGGACTACGCAGAAGCAGCACAGGTCAATGAAGTCAATGGGTAGCGACGACGCTCATGGGAATTGGAATCCAGTGACAAATTTCATGGCTTTAAAAAGACTTTGGTTTTTCTTTTTCTTTTTTTCCTTTGCCTTCTCTATTTGGATGTCAAAAAATACATTTCACCTATTCCAAATTATTTATATCATTTTTTCGGAACAAGAATATATAAATGTATAAAAAAAGTAGTCATTTGGTCCTTAGTCTTCAATTCCTTAAGTAAATATATTATTAAACTTAAAATGAAAATATAATTATAAATAAAAAATATTAGTCTTTTTCAAAATATGATATTACTGTAAAAGCAAGGATTACGCACAAGTCAGCGAAGTCAATGGATAATGAATACTTGCATGTAAATCAACAACCAGTTTTATGGTCATATCTTTTCCAGTTTACAGAAAAAAAAAAGATAAATATCTTTCTGTCATAACTCTTGACAAGAACATGTTGACTCAGATTTTAATGGTCTAGAGGCAGAGCTTGCAAGTCCTCCTACTTAGAGCTTGTTTGGATATGTGTGATTTTGAAAATAGCTTTTACAGATTTCGAAGCATAACCTAGATTTTGGAAAATAGCTTTTAGGTAAAATCTAGGTTTTGAAAAGTGATTTATATTTGGGAAGTTATTAGATTTTACGGATTCTGAGGCAAAGGAGTGGGTAGGAAGAGGAAAGAGAAACAATGAAAAGTAAGACAGAGGAAAGAGAAGAAAGAAAAAGTAGGAAAGAGGAAAGAGGAAAAAGTATGAAAGATAAAACCTAGGTTTCAAATCGAAGTTTTGTAACCAAAATAGCTTTTGGGAAAAAAATTTTATTTAGACAAAACCTCAATTTTAAGATAAAACCTAAGTTTTAAAAACAAATCTAGATTTCATAATAAGTTTTCAAACAAGCCCTTAGTCAGCCAACGCTCCTTCAAGTGGCTCACACTCCCATTGACAGTACTACTCAGTTACATTTACCTTCAAATTATAATTACAATAACCACATACCAACCACCATGTGAGTTCTGACAAATCAAACAGGAAAAATTGGCATACCAACAACCATGTAAGTTGCGACAAATCAAACAGGACAAATAGCTTATGAAAGAGATCGTCAACAAGAACAATAAATATGACTTTAAGCACAGTGCATGCACATAAACTCAAGTGAAAATTCCAGCAACGAGTCCACTTTGATGCAATCCCAAGTAAAAGACTTGTGTGTAACCCTTCATCTGAAAATTACCAGTCAATCCCAGTCACGTCGTCCCCTTGTTGCACCAATAATAATATCAATTGTAGCAAAGAACAGCCCGAAAATCAGTCTCACAGAATTAGTCATCTAATCAGATAAACAGAGGCACTTCTCATGAATCACGGAACAGTTTAATGGGGAAAGTTCTGCACTACCGCGTTCGCCGTCTAGCTACCGTAAGCGTAACGATTGCAAATAGTATAAAAATATCGTTCTCATGAGGACTAACGCATAATCGAGTTAAGCAATACAATTATGTAATTAATTATGTTGAATGAATCAATTAAGTAATTTGTATCATAAAGGTTTACTGAATTTAAGAAAAAATGGCAATAAAATGAATAAGAAAAATTGGAATTTTAATTCAAAGATTAAGGATGCCTAGGATTATTTTTCACCATTGCAATTCATGAGATTTAAATGTATACAACTCTATTAGTGATTAATTGACATGATATGCTTGTCTAAGGTTCAAAAGTAATTGATTAAGCTTTTTCAAGTCATAACCAAATTAATATCTTCCTCTAACATACACAATCTCTTGTTACAGTTAAAAGAAAATAGTCATTACGCAACAACCTTAATATGACAATGCTAAGTTAGTAACTATATCTCTATGTTACCAACAAA
>JANTPZ010149219.1:0-19838 GCA_025593235.1 Vachellia pachyceras
TGGTGGGGATATAGAAGGAGGTCACTGTGTGCATCTCCGGACCCATTCGAATTGTTAGGGTTTATGATTTCGAAACCTTAGTGCAAAAAGTAATTACTCTACCTAACCCTTTGCGAACTGTGATGGCCCAATTCATTTTCAAGAGGAATCTTCCATAACACATTCCACTTTTATTCCATTGCTGCCTAATTTTTCCTCCCTAATCCAAAAATACCAAAAACAAGTTTTAATTTCTGCATTTAGATTAGTAGATTAGTTCATTTCAAACCAAAACCCCATTTGCATTTTGCATCGCAAACATAAGCATAAGCTAAGAACTTTTGGTGTGCGACTTGCTTCCGGTGAGAACGACGCTGGGTTGCAACTATACAACCCTTGGAGATTATAAATTTAATTCTTGGCAAATTTTCAAGGTTGACCAATGACACTGTTTTGCGATTTGCGAGATAGGCCACGCCAATCTTTCGAATTCAAATTTTGAGATTAGATCTTGAATATCTTTTGAATTTTGATTTCAAATTTCAAGATTAATCAAGATTAGATCTCGAATATCTTTTTTGAAATTCAAAATTTTAAGATGAGATCTTGAATATCATTTCAAATTTCGAATTTCAATATTAATCAAGATTAGATCTTGAATATCTTTTTGAAATTAAAATTCGAATTTTTCAAGATTAATAAAAGATTAATCTTGGATTATTATACACTACATGAGCTTTATAAACATGAGTGCTCGTGAACAGTAGTGGCATCTCATTCTGAATTTGAATTCGCTCTTGAGCCATGAAACCCTAGAGAGAGAGAGAGACGAAGAGGCGCTAGCACGCTGCTATTGTTGGAGATTGTTCGCGTGGATACCGGTAGAGGGAGGCGATTGAAAGAACGTCAGCTCCTTGTGATCGGAAGCAAGAGCACGGAGGTTGTGGAATCCGAAGAGATTCAGAAGCAAAGGAAGGGACAATCTCGAAACGTAAAAGGTACACCTTCATCTCCTCAATCTAAACGCCTTTGACAGATCCGTATTTGGGATTAGAAAATTTTAAATTCTGCTGTGTATACGTACAAATCCCAACACAAGTTTTATGGAGAGTTATAAACAAAGGTAGCAAAACTTCTAACTTAATGTTAATGTTGTAATGATAAATTCTTATGAATTGTGTATGACATGGTGTTAAAATTGTGATGTTAAGTGTATGAATTTGTGACTTTCATTGTTATGGCCATATGCATATCATTAACCTATTTGAACATTACATGTTGCTTAATTCATACATGCATTTATAAAAAGGCTTGTCATGCATCATTGCACATATGTAAGTGTGTTCTGCTATTGAGATTTTCATGAAATCTCACTTTCCTCAACTAACCATTCCTAGGTGCAAGTTCTAGCAAGGGAAATGAGAAGGTGAGTGAAGAATGAAAAGGCATTATGTAATGTTTCAATTGCTAAGTTATGTAATATGATGGCATTACATGTTAAATATTTTGTAGTTCATGTAAACCCTAAACCTCTACCTAATGAGCATGTGTATATGTATGAATGCATGTACAATTATATGAGAGGAAGTGGTTAAGTCATGAATGTTAGTGTAGGATTTGACCAAGAGGGGGGGTGAATTGGTCACTTTTAAAAATTAAAAATGAAATCACAGAACTTAAACTAAGGCACCGAAGGGCAGAGAGATATGAACACAAGCGATTTATCCTTGTTCGATCCTCCTGACCTACCTCCAGTCCCTAGAGCACCTCTGAGATTTCTAAATCCACTAACCAACAACAATCCTGGCACACCAGGCCTTTACAATAGGAGGCTCACTCCCCCTTATAACACGTACTAAAATAGAGTCTCACGCACTCTGTTTTTCAACTCAAATTCAACCCAACTGATTCAAGGTCCCAACCTTGAATATCTCACAGGAATATAACAAGATTTGATAGAATAAACTCTCTTGTATGAGTGGATAGCCAAGTACTGAAACTCACAAAATTTTGATGAATAAGGATGACAGAAGATGGTTACAGAGAATAATGGCGTAATAAATTTTTTGCTCTTAGTGTATGGTAGTAGCTTTTGCTACCTTGGTTTCCAACTTGAACTTGAAGGTTCTCTTTCTTATCCTTCCAAGAGTGTTCTTTGATAATTCACTTTCCTATGCACACCATAATTTCATAGCTATCAACGTCAAGCCCATTCCAAGCCATAAAACACACTAAAACTATGTAAAACTTCCTTTTGAACATTAAGAACCCTAAAGCTCTTAAACTTGTCAAAATTAATTCCAATGCTTTCCAAATCATTTTCTCACTCCACCCTACACAATTTTTCAATTTAAAGCCAATGAAAACATCAAAATTATCAAAAACTCATTCCTTCCCACTATTATTAAACTGGCTGAAAATCAGGGCATTTAACAACCAATAAATTTTCCAACTTCCATTGTATGTAATGGCATAATCTTGCTCTCTTACCTCTTCCCATGTATTATATAACATCAAAACACTACTTTCCATTCAAATAGAAAATTGGACAACACCTCCCTTAGGGTTTTGAGATTCCAAATTTTCAAAAACAAAAACCAACACAAACTATACACCAATAAACTCTTTAACTTGCGTAGAGTTGTTTGGTACCAAGTATTTAAGCTAAATCCCTCTCTTTCTCATCTTCTCTCTCAAGAATCCTAACTTTCCAGCAACCATAATTAGCCATAATCTCAAAAACCAAACCATTAGAAGTGAATAAGTCCCAAGGATTAAGAACATGCAAGAGCTATCATGAGAACTCACATAAGCTTGAAGTTATTGGGAATTTTTCTCCTCTTCTTCATCTTTTGCGCTTCATGCCTCCTCTCTCTTTTTCTGGAAGTTTTGGATGACTTTTGGCTTGAAATGGAGGTGTAAAACTGATTTAATAAAGTGATAAACTTAATCCAAGGGTCCAAGTTTCATCTTACAAGTTTCCTTGATCTAATGGCTAGGATTCTTCCAACACAAAGGCCACTTGTCTTGCTCATAATAAACACATTTATAGGCTATTGCTTAATGAGGAAGAATCAAATTTTGTGAAGAAAAATCTGACTTTGTGTGTCAAAACAAAGTGGTAACAAGTGTCCCTTGATCTGGTGTAACATACCGATAAAGTAACTTTGTCCTGATAAATTCTACCACTTATTTAAGATATTTATTTCTCTCTTTTGGTCTTCAATTAGGACAAATACAAGTAGCACAAAAACATTTATGGCATGCTTACTTTTGAAAATTTTATGCTTCCATAAAGTCACTTTACGCCATCGCAACACCGATAATGTGACTTACCGACAAGCAACTGGATTTAAGGCTACCAAAAATTCCTAAATTTTTTTTAACTGATATTACCGATAAGTAATTGATAAAGCAACTTACTGATAAGTAACTGATATTCTCACACTTTTTCTTTCCTCAATTTGCTTCTCGAAATATCTCTAATTAATTTTTTTAAAAAACCTAATTCCAGGGCTTCTACGGGTCTTTTCCTTCCGATCTAAGAAATCGCTTTTCTCGTATTCTGGGCAACAATTTTATAAAATACTAGAAATTCTAAGCTATTTTTCCTTACCTTGAATAGTATGTTTGAGGCCTCCTGGTACTTTAAATAATGATTGTTGGCTAATTATTAAATGAAAATGCAAAAAATTAAATGATCTTTAAAATTCTTTTAACAGAATCTAAGTTGAGTTAACTAAAACAGGGCCTCACATGCTAACGAGTGACTTTTTCTCTACATTCTAGGTCTATATGAATTTTTCTAATATTCTTTGGTCAAACTTTGACTTTGACCAAGTTGACCTTTGACTTTGGTTAAATGACCAAAATGCCTTTATAATTTCCCTTAATTACCATAATGCCCTTACATTTTAAACTTCCATTTTCACCTTTATTTTAAATGACATTTGTGTCCTTCCCATATGGTCACCCATCGTAACATTTCTACACGATAGGCATAATTAACCGTAAAATTCTAATGGAATTCAGTATATCAGGTCTAGGCTAACTGTGATATTTCCGATCCATTACCTTCTCTTTCTGTACTACCTATAAAATCTCAAACGTGAAGCTTTTAACGTTGGTCTGCCATCTTTGTCGTAAAAAATTCAAGCTACATTAATTGCACCATTAATGGCGAAGTAGACTGATTGGTGAAGTGAGTAACGGCTATTAATGGAGTCTAACGGCTACTTCATTACTCTTCACCTATAAAAGCTTAAGCATTCAATATAAAGAAAAAAGAGATGAATGATCCGGGCACAAATGATAGTGTAAAAACTTGTCGTTGTCAGGCCTTGGAAACGGATCAAAACAATTGTGATTTGCAAGGATTGCACTATAGGGTGCAACCCTAGGGTTATTCTTTACGGAGCCCTATGCGCAGTTAGTTAGTTAGTTAGCTTGTAATTAATTTCGCTTCAAAAGTAAAAACCATTTTTGATTCAAAATTGTACAGAATTGATACTGAAATATAAAATAAAGTTTCTTTTTGGGATTTTTCGATTTTGGGAATGGAATGAAAACAGATTGTAAACTCAAAAGATGTTTGATGATGAATTCCCATTGGAAATGATTCAGGCTATCATAGTTCATAAAACATGAGGTAAAGCAGCAGTTTCACACTAAGTTTCATAATGAAAACCCCAACAACTCACTGGGTCAGAAATTCCATGCAATGAACTCCATTCCATGAAACCCTTTAAAAATACTGGTGTGTGTAAAGAAATTGCCAAGTGAAAAATCCAATTCAATACAATGTCGCCTCAAATATCAAGCACAACTAGAAAGATAAAAGAGAGTAACAAAGATTTTATTGAATGATAGAAATGAGACTTCACTCTACCAAGTAAAACACAAAGCAAAATCAATACACAAGTAATCCAAGTTTGGCTTGACCGAGACCAAGTATTTAAGTACAAATCACAAGTCCAAAATTAGTGATTGAGCTTTATTTCTTTAGTACTTTTGCTTGAATTTCCAAAGCATTTAATGAATTTTTGGCTCATCATGACCCTTCTTGAGCTTAATTTGAAAACTAGTGTTGTTGATTTTGATTATCTTGATTTTGGGCACATTTTCCATGAAAAATGATACATTTCCACTTAATTATAATAATGAGCAAGTGATATATCAAATGTTTGCTATTTCATTTCAGGAACTCTGGCAAAGGATATTTGGAAGCACCTCTGAAATATTTCGCCGCTGCACAATTCATTATTCACCGCGGCCAAAGATCAAGCAAGCGAGTAAGAACTTTTGGGAGAGGTTTGCTGTGGCGAATATTAGACCCGAACTTAAGCGGTTAAGAGAGAAAATTTTGAAGGGAACTAAGGGGGTATGCAGCCACCACCATCTGAAAACACTCTCCTCTCATCTTTTTCCATTTTTCTCACATCCTACTTCACTCTCAACCCTAGCCTCACCTCATTTTCATCCTCCATACCATTATGTACTCCCATTCTTCCATTCAGAGCACTGAGCTGCTTGATATGAGCAGCTAGACCTCTCCTTTCCTCTTGGAGATGGAGATGGCTTGAGTTCAAAGTACTAAAAGGGGAGTAGTAGTTTTAATATGTGTTTATGTTATAGATTGCATAGTTTCTAAGTTAGTACTTATGATTTGTACTTGAATACTTGGTCTCGGTCAAGCCAAACTTGGATTACTTATGTCTTGATTTTGCTTTGTGTTTGACTTGGTAGAGTGAAGTCTCATTTCTACCTATTCAATGAAATCTTTGTTGCTCTCTTTTATCTTCCTAGTTGTGCTTGATATTTGAGGCGATATTGTGTTGAATTGAATTTTTCACTTTGCAATTTCTTTACACACACTAAGTGTTTTTAAAAGATTTAATGGAATGGAGATCATTGCATGGAATTTCTGACCAAGCAACTTGTTGAGGTTTTCATTACAAAACTTAGTGCGAAACTACTGCTTTACCTCATGTTTTGTGAACTATGATAGCTTGAACCATTTCCAATGGGAACTCATCATCGAACATCTTTTGCGTTTTCAAATATGTTTTCATTGCATTCCCAAAATCAAAAAAATCCCAAAAAGAAACTTTGTTTTATATTTCAGTTTCAATTTTAAATAAAAAATAGTTTTCACTTTCGAGAACGACCCTAGGGTTGCGCCCTATAGTGCAATCCTTGGAAATCACAATTGTTTTGATCTGTTTCCAAGGTGTAACAACAAGTTTTTATGCTATCATCTGTGGCCAGATAAAAAATGGCACCATTATCGGGGGCCTAAGCAATTAGATCAGGCTAGCTTGAGCCTTTTATGTGTTGTTTTGTATTTTCACTTGCTTCAATTTTACATCTATCTATAGTATAGATTTGACCGGTACATAACATAGCATTGCATTTTTGAAAATACAAACAAAGATACTAGTTTCCGTCTGCATATTGCATCTGATTTCGCACTTTCACCGCAGCCTACTTTAGTTTTTGCCATGGCTAAACTTTGATTTTGAAGAGAAACACCCTCTCGGGTGTAATGTGCCGCGACCAATTTCATTTTTTGACGCGGCGTAACTTTTCATTTTAATGAGAGCACCCTCTCGGATGTTATTCGCTGTGACAAAAATCTACTTTCTTCGTGGCTAACAAATCGATTTTCACATATTTTACCTTCTCGGGTAATGTTCGTCGCTACGTGTAATATCCACCCTTTTCTGTAAATTAAAATAGAGGCCAAATCGATAGTTATGAGATAAGATAAGGTCAAGAAATAAAAGTACAGAAAGAAAAGATGTCAATGGACCAAAGAGACCCTGGTCAATTTAGTCCTAAGGCTTTGAAATTACTAAGAAGGTAAGCCAGGGACATAAATGTCATTAAGTATAAAGACCAAGGGCAATGTGGTCATTGAATTAAAAGGGTCTAACCAGTAGTCAAAAGTCAAGTTAGAGCCCACAGATAGAAAGCACAGAAAAAGTTGATACTGATGGGTTGAATGACCCAAAGTCAGACCTGGCTTAACGGGAGAAATTTTACGAGAACTGCGCAGTTAAGCGTGCTCACCCTGGAGCAATGTCAGGATGGGTGACCTACTAGAAAGTATGCAAAGGTCATTACACAAAAGATCAAGGACGACAAAGTCAAGGACAAAATGGGAATTATGAAAAGTTAAACAGTGTAAGGGCATTTTGGTCATTAAGAGAAAATGTGAGGGCATTTTGGTCATTTGACAAAGTCAAAGACAAATTTAAAAAGTTAACTGTTGACCAAAATATCAGAAAAATTCACAGAGGCCCAAAAGATACTAGCAGTGGAGTTTGAGGATACTTCGTGATGAATTATCTACTAGTATAAATTCAATCCACAATCCAAAGGGGCATCCATTAATTCAATCCAACAGCATTACTATAAATTCACAATATCCATATCTAATCCAAAAAGCCGTTTTAACAATATCACCTGTTCAAACACGGAGTTGATGGTAGCATGACTTAAAATCAATCTAAGATAACATCTTGGCTCAACTCAATTGATCTAACAGATCATCAATTCAGGGGAAACCAATAATCATTTTTTCACCATCATTTCAATCCTTTTATGGTAGTATATACCCGATTTTAGACTCTCATCTTTCTTTCCCTTCTAATTTTGAGGTACTCCGTATGCCATGATTTTATCATGTAGAAATGTATGGAAGAGAAACACACCATGGTTTCCATTAGTGTAACTGTCCCATACAATTGGGAAGAGAAGCACCTCATGTGCAACTGTCCCATGTAGTATGAGAAGAGAAACACCCCATGGTTCACCACTTGTGTAACTGTCCCATACTACTCCTGTCTATCAAGAAATAGTGCGCCAGTTATGGCAATTTTATTCCAGTATCGTACGATGACCGCCCCAACTTAAAAAAATACTTTTCGTTGGGTACATCCTTTTCTCATCATCTAGTAGTGTATCTTGTTCCCATCTGGAACTTCTTATAACCTCTTAATCACTTAGTAGCATTTAGCAATAATGCAAACTTCATTTCACTTTTCAATTTGGCTTGATTGTTACACCTTTTCTAATGCCTGAAAATATATTATAATATTATTAATCACAATCTCAACATTTAAGGCATCTCCAAGCCCCGAGTGATTCGTCTTTACTATTGCTAGGTGTATCATATAACATATTCCTCGTCATTTACATCATTATGATAGGCTACTTGACTTTCCCTTTTGTAGCTCTTAGGATTTCTTGACCAATCCACCTTGGTTATTTCAACTTTTGCAATTTACCCACATAGGAAATCCTTTATCACATATAGATTTAAGCCTATAGACTAGCAGATAATTCATCATGAATTATCCTCAAACTTCGCTGCTAGTACTATGCCTTTTCAATTCTTATTAGTCATAAAATAAATGGGGCCATCCTGGTTGGGACATCTGTTGTGGCTACTGCTGCACATCAGGAGTTGCAGCTATTACTATGCCTCTTACAGTCCATCCACTGTACTCATATTAATCACGAGGCTTTTTAACAATTTCTAGTACCTTTAATACTCTTTGTACTTCCACTGTGCTATTCTGACTCTTTCGTTACTAGCCACAACTTCTTCAACAATTTCTCTACGCAAAATTTCATTATCAATATCTTAATATCTTGGAATGGTGGCCATTAAAGCCCACGGCCATTCTTGATGCGTCTAAGGTTAATTGATCCAGTTCATAAGCCTCTCTGGCCATCTGGATCCACGGCAGATAAAAACCCTATCCTTGCAGAGTCGTATACTCTCGGAGTCAGTTAGTGGTTGCAATCAAGTAGCATGTTAGAGAAGCAGCTCTTCCATTTCTAGTTCCCTTCCAAAGCTTGGCGTCTACATTAGTTCTACGATCTACATCTGGATCCTTGGGCTGCTCTTGCACTTCATTCAAGCTCTAAGAAGAAACTAGAGCATTAGAATCTGATTCGGAAGAAGTATAAGCAGATTTTATCTTCATAGAAGACTTCTCTTCTTCAACCATGATTAGCCTCTCTGGCTCAATTATAAAAGGTTCTTTTTGTAGCAGTCCGAGCCATGCATCGTATCTTAGTCTCTTATTTAGAACCTCTTCCTCTTGTACCGGTATCTCTACCGGGCTCTTGAGTTTCGGGGCAATCTGATCCAGATCGCATACCCCTCTAGCCCATCTGGATATATGCTAACCGAAACCCTCGTCCATATAGAGTGGTATACTCTTAGAGTCCTTGGGTGTTAGCATCAAGTATGCGCTGCAAAGAAACAATCCTATCAAAAACTGAACCCTCATATTTGTCATCCCTTGCATATTCTGGTAGTTATTGTGCTAGCTCCTTCTCTTTTTCGGACACTTCATTCAAATCCTGAAGTGATTCTGTCACATTGGATCCGATCTCTGAAGGTTCCTTCTTATCCTGTTCTTCCACTGGTATACTTGGCTTTTCATGTTTAGCTTGTCACATTTATTCATAAATTCATGAATATGGTAAATAACTAACTAACATACCATCATAAGAGGCAACCAACCAATATATACCATAACATAGTAAAGCACAAACATGCTAAACAACAATGCATAATTAATGCATTAACAACTAAATCATCCCAAAACCTTTGCTCTGATACCACTACAGTGTAACACTCCTTATTTCCCCTATAAGCTTCATATTATATCACTATTGAATCACTTTAGGGCCTTGGATAACTCAAATCGACCAAAGAAGTGAAAATAAAAATTTCAAAACGGAGTTACTGTTCATTTGGTCAATTTTCAGATTTTTGGCCCAACTTTGAAAAATCATAATTAATTCTAGAAAAATCGAAATTGAGTGGTTCAAATTTCTATTTGAAGCTTATGAAGTGATCTACAGAGAAACAATACTCATCGGTTCCAAAACTTGTCCATATGATACAGTTTATTCTGTGAAAAATACTATTCATTTGGTAACTTTCCAGTTTTCCAGATTTATCACTCGACTTTGGAAAATCATAACTTTTGATCTACACGTCCAAATTTAGTAAACTTTGGCTCATTTTAAATCTTAGGACGTGAAGTAATTAACTGGAAAGTTTCAATTCATTCAGAGTTCGTTTGCTATCTTTTATCGCTATTCCAAAATAGGGCAGATTCTTGGGTTTTGGCACTCTTCCATAAGACTTTAGCTTTTCTTTAAAAATTTGTCAAAGCCTCTTTTTAGTTAATGTTTCATCCTCTTGCAATGCATGATAAATTCCTTAACATCCCTTAGCATTTAAGCCCTTTCTCATGCATGCATCATCATATATCCACTTACTAACCAAGTAAAGGTTTATAATTACATAACTACAACAATCATCAACATAACTTCAAACATAATTCATAATTTCTACAAGCAAGCTCATAATATCATGCCATCTTCAATCACCATAAACCTTGCTCTTACCCTTGCTTGTGCTTGTACCTAAAATGGTTAGTTGGGGAGGGTGAGATTTCAAAGAAATCCCAGTAGCAAACACTCTAATAGTACATCTACAAGCATGATTATTAAATCAAAACAAGTATGCCATGTAACAACAATCAACCAATCATGTATTCATCAAGCCAAGGCAATCATTACATAACAATCATCATACTTTAACACAACCAAGGTTTCATACAACAAACATGGCAATTAACAAATATGTATAATCAATGCAAAGTAGATGCCAAAGTTAGGAGTGTTGCTACCTTGTCCTCTTAATCCCCCCTTGAGCTTGAAGCTCTCGTTAATCTTTTCCAATGATTTCATTGGTATTTAAACTTCCTTCGATTTTTGAAATTTTTTGCTCCTTCTTCTTCCTCTTGCTCTTCACAACTTTTGCTCCCAATTTCTGCAAGTTTGAGTCGTGCAAATGGCTAAAGAATGGCTGGAAAAACTGATTTATAAATGTGGTAAATGAGGTGGCATTTAATCTAAGGGTTGTAATTGATTCTTAAAAAGTTGTGTGATTCAATGGCTATTATGCCACCACCACATTACACACATTGTGGCCTTTCATTGGTTGCATTAAATGAGCCATAATGAGGCTAGAAAAATATCTAGCTTATCTTATCCCTTCACAGTGATGTGGACGACTACGATTAATTCTTGATTTATAAGCTAGATCTAACGGATAATATCTTACCACATCTTCAACATGTGCTTCATTCTCATTGGTACACATAAAGTAGCCATTTATTCCTGTACTTGAGGATAAGATTTGGTTGAAGACTTGGTTACACCAACCAAATCGGTTACCGTTCGATTACTTCATCCGATTACAACTTTTACCAGTAAACATAACTTTATTCCGGTAAATCTTTTTCTACTTTTCTGAAGATATTTTCTTTCTCATTTAATCTCCATAATTCTCTCTTATAAATAATAATATCATTATCCTCAAAACACCTCTTGATCTTATCAAAATTAACAGGATTACTTTATCCTGTCTAAAACTCCTGAAAACAAGCAATTTTAGAATAAATCATTTTTAGGGCCTTGAAATTTTCTACATTTTTCATTGATACTCTAGCCCTTTTTCTTTCCCCAAAATACCTTCTAGATTTTCCGAAATTAATTTTTGAAATAAATTATATTTCGGGGATTTTCGGGCCTTTTTCCTCATTTTCAGGAAAATCGCCTTAATCGTACATTGGCAATAATTTTGTAAAATACTATAAAATTCACTGAATTTTTCTAGACTCTGGTTTTTAGTCTTAGAGAACTCCTGATACCTTAAATAATTATTTTCAACCATCAAATCTTTAAAATTCCATAATTCCTCATCCAGACCGAATTTCAACAATCGGTTGAATCTCTAGTAATTAATGAGTTCTACTCTATCTTTTAGGCATCTGTGAATTTTTTTGATTTTTGGTCAACTGTTTTACTTTTTTGACTTTGTCAAATGACCAAAATGCCCTTACACTTTCTCTTAATGACCAAAATGCCCTTTCACAGTCCAACTTTTCCTAAATTCCCAATTTGCCCTTGACCTTTTGGCCTTAATCTTTTGGTTTCTGACCCCTTGGGCAACTTCCCAGGAGGTCACCCATCCTGAAATCGATCCCAGGATGAGCACGCTTAACTTTAAAGTTCTTACCGACTTCCATCCACCAGGCCAAATCTGATTCTGTGACTTCTGGCCCAATAGCAATCAACTTTTTCCGTACTTTCTATCCATGTGCTCTAACTTGACTTTTGACCACTGGTTTGGCCTCTTTTATCCAATGATCATATTGCCCTTGGTCTTTATATTTAATGATATTTACGTCATTGGCTTACATGCTTAGAAATTTCAAAGCCTTATGACTAAATTAACCAGGGTCTCTTTGGTCCATTGACATCTTTTCTTTCTGTATTTTTATTTATGGGCCTTATATTATCTCCTAACTAACGATTTGTCCTCTATTTCAATTTACAGAAAAGGGTGGATATTACATATCACTATTTAATATCATCTCATATAAGCAAAACTACGACATCTTGATCCCTACGAAGTCATCTATTGCTATATCCAGTGCATAGGCTTTTCCATCCCTCTCCATTTATGCTAGTTAGAAACCTTGGTTATGTGAAGTAATGTGTTTTTGTAACTCTTAAGCATTCTCCTCCAAGATATGCTCCACATATTCAACTTCATACCTTTGTACCTACCAAACACATCAATCATTGGATAATGTCTATTCACCGAAGGTACATCCTCTTGTTGCTTCTGCAACTTGTTAAAACCACTAGATGATTATATTGTGTTGAATCCTACCTCAGATGGAATGTAGTTTGAATCCTCAACCTTCCTAGGTCATTCTCTGAGTCAAGATTAGTTCCTTTAAGAAACTGTTCCATATGAGGATCATGCCTAATCCTCCTCCTTAATGGAAGATGCCACCATGGTAAGAGACCTCATGCAAGGTTTAACTGCTCCTGTACTACCATCTTTCCCTGATTAACAGAGGGATCAAAATGCATGCTAAAACAAGATGTGGATGAACTATTCCTAGATCCGTGTTTAACACGTTGAGTCACTTTAATACTTTTTTTAGTTATCTTTCCTGCTTATAATACTCAACCATTCATATATAATAACATTCCAAGGTAATTTCAATATCAATCTAGCCTAATTCATGTTATATCAGTCCAACAATCACATTTCATAACATAATCAAGAGCATAACAGTTTAAATCTAGCCATAACAACGCTCTGATACCAAACAATGTAACACCTCCCTTACTAAGCTATATTATACATTGTAGACCTTAACTATATCACTTGAATACATTCCATTAGCCATAATTAGTTAACCAAGTGAAATCTCAAAACTAATAAAATGTCTCTATTTACTTGGTAACTTGAAATTTTTGACCAAATTTGAGAATTCGTAACTAATTCTAGCAAAATCGAAATCAAGTGGTTCGGTTCTTTAATGAAATCATATTCAATACCCTATAGGGAAAAAATACTCATTTGACTAAATCCTTGTTCAATCAATATAGTAAATTGTGTGAACATTCACTTTTCATTTGGTCATTTATCAATTTTAAGATTTTTCCCTTTAATTTGGAAAATCAAAGCTTTATGCATACACATTCAAATTTAACAAACTTTGGCTCACTTTAAAGCTTCGAATATGTCGTATTTTTTTTTTTTGCAAAATTTCATGGCATTTGCTTCTTTGTTTTATCATTATATCAAGTTAGACCATTAACAAAGTGTGTTGGACTCTTTTCTATATTTTTAGCATGCTTGACCTTCATTTTTATGCATAAAACATCATAACATAATTAACTAGTAGGCTTGACATATACATATAGCACATATCACATGTTTCATAAGGAGTTTAACATACATTCTTCCAAAAATTCAACATATATAAAAATGTGCAAGCTTTCCTTTTCACCATGGAAGCCATCCACCTTAATCTTGCACCTCCTTGCCCTTACCTTTTGAACTTTGTCCTAGAGGTTTTACTTTAGAAAGAATGAGATTTCAAAGAAATCCCAATAAAAAACAACACATAAATATGTGTGACACCTCTTTTACTTTAGTTTTATCATACATTAGAGACCTAATTTAAATCACTTGAAATCATTGGATAGGTTTAGAATTAGTTATCTAGGTGAATTTCAAAAACCCACTAAAGTTACTAGTTCTTTAGTACTTAAGAATTTTGGCCCAATATGTAATACCTTACTTATCCTATTTCATTTTATATTATGGATCACTTATGAACCATTTTATGGCCATTCAATGCTTACAATTAGCCAACCAAGTGAAATTTTAAAGGGTTAAGGTGCAATTTTAACAATTAAATTTTTCGCGAGGAGCGTTTGTGTAATATCCATATTTTTTCTATTAACTGAAATAAAGCCTAAACCGGTAAATATAAGATAAAATGAGGTTAACAAATAGAAAGTATGAAAAAGGAGGATGCCAATGGATTATAAAATCCAAAGTTAGACTTAGCCTACTGGGAGAAATTTTATAAGAACTTCATAGTTAATTGTGCTTGCCCTGGTGTAGTGTAAGGATGCGTGACCCTTTGGGAAGGACATAACTATCATTACATGAAAAGATTAAGGGCATAAAAGGCTAGGCAATCTTGGTATTTTGAAAGATTAGAAAAAGTAAGGGTAATTTGGTAAATAAGAGAAAGTATCAGGGCATTTTGGTCATTTGTCAAAGTCAAAAGGTCAAATAGTTGACCAAAAATTTATAGATGCCCAATAGATAGAGCAGAACTCACTGATCACCGCTATGGGTCCTGATTCTAAGTTACAACTTATATTTATGTCTATAGATTTTTAAAGGACAGAAACCAGAAAATAATTATTTGAGATATCAGGACACCCCAATCAGTTGAGTTCAAAACATAGAAAATAAAGTGAATTTTGCAGTGTTTTATAAAATTATTACCCGGTATACAATAAAGGCGAATTCCTAGACTGAAGGGAAAAAGACCCGAAAACCTTGGAAATATAATTTTCTTTAATAATTAATTTCAGACAATCTGGAGGTCAGATTGAGGAACGGAAAAGGGCTAGAATGCCAGTAAGAAGTATAGTAATTTCTAATACCCTAAAAATATTTTGCCCTCTCTGATAGCACGTTTTCACGGTTTTTTGATACCCTAAAATATTTTAATACCCTAAAATATGGAGATTAAAAGATAAAGAAAACATCTTCAGGAAAGCAGAGAAAAATATATCGAGATAAAATTATGTTTTACAGTAGAAGTTGTAACTACATAAATTAAATGAATGGCATTTGGTTTGATTAGAGTAACTATGTCTTAACCTCCAAGTTACTCTCATTTAATGCCACCTATGAGAATGAAGAAAGTGTCATGTGTAAGAAAGGAGCCATTAGATTAATCTTGAAAATTCAAGATTGCATCTCAACCATTCATTTTTCACATGGGATTTTTTGTTTAACAAATTTTTCCTTCTCCTTCCTCATTAAGTCAGCAATTCCATCCCCAAAATTGAGAGCTTGTGACGCCATTGGTGAACAAGGAAGAGAAGGAAGAGCTTGAAGAAAAGCAAAAGTAAGAGAGGGATTAAACCTATTCCGTGGCTTAGAATTTTGATTAAACCTCTCTCTTGGAAGATTGAAGATTTATGTTCTTGAGAGCAAAAGTGAGAAAGAGAGGGATTTAGAGCCAATAATTATGTGCAAAATACTCCTTGCATGAAAGAGAGTAATTTGGTGTATGGTTTTTTATTGTTTGGTTGTTTTGTGAAATTTTGGAAGCACCAAGATTAAGGGGAGGTGCTGTCCAAATTTCCATTAAATGTAGAAGACTGATATTCAAAACAAACAATACATGAAAATTAGTTTGGGTCAAGAATATGTGGTTGTATATGTTGAAAGTTTAAAAATTCAAGTTATTGTGCTCGTTGGGGATGTTTCGGCCAAACCAGAAAAATAGAGAAGGAATGTGATTTTAAAGGATTTGATGCTTCCAATGACTTTAAAATGAGATTTTGTGTAGGGTGGAGGTGAAAAAAGGAATTTGGAAGCATTAGAAAGCATAAAGTCAAGTTTAAGTGTTATAGGGTTTTAGAAAAAAATTTAAGAGGGAATTTAATGGAAGTTTAAAGTGCTTATAGTCTTGGAATGGGTTGTGATTAATAGTCATCATGTTGCCAATTTTGTAGGGAAGTATTTGGAGCAAGAAACTAAGTTCTAAGTTGATCAAGAGAACTTGCAAAGCCAAGAGAAAATAAAGAGACAAGGTAGCAAAACCTTCTAACCTTAACTAAATTTATTGTAAAAATGTTTATAAATCATGCATGACTTGATTTATGATGATGTGAGTGTGAATATGTGCTTTTGGGTGCTATGACTATAAGCATATAAATGTATCATGTTGCACATATTATATTATCATGAATCCATACTTATATTTTAAAGTGTCATGCATAAGTGTTAGTAAGTTTTGCTATTGGGATTTCTATGAAATCTCATTCTTTCCACCCACCATTTTAGGTGGAAGCTCCAACAAGGGTAAGGGAAAAGTGCTTGATTCTTGAAAAAAATTTATGATGCTCTTATGTTGGATGGTTATGTAAATTAATGTAACTTTTATTTGAATTATCATGTAGTTATGTATGATAAACCTCTACATGAGTAGAAGTTAAAGTGATGTAAATGCATACTTTAAATTCCTATGAATGCATATTAATCAAAAGTAAAAGAGGTAAAGAGGAAAGCATGCCAAAAGGGAAAGAAAAGGAAATGGTCAAATTTCATGAAAAGTAGTTAGTAAGTTGACCAAATCAAGAATTTTGGGTTGATGAAAAATATAGCAAATGAAGTCCAATTGAGTTGACATTTTACAGAAAAATATTTCACATAATAACCTTTAAAACGAGTTAAAAAACATTGGATTTGGAGTTTTATACAAAAAGTTATGGTCATCCAAAATTTGAAGAAAATCTTGGATTTACCTGAGAAAAAGAAAAATGACCATATAAACAGTAATTTTTCACTCAATAAACTGTATTAATTTGGAAAGTATCTGACCCATTGAGTATTTTTCCCTTATATAGGACCTTATAAGCTTCAAATGGAAATTGGAATCACTCAATTTTGATTTTTCTAGAATTAGTTATGAATTTTTAAAGTTGGGCCTAAAATGGTTGAATAGTAGCCTTAAGACTTGAAATTATCAACTTCATTTTCTTTGGTCATTCTAAGGTCATCAAGGCCTAAGAGTGGTTCAATATCAATATAAAATGAAGCTAAAGGGGTTAGTTAAGGTGTGTAACAACTTGGCACCATAAAGTTTCGGAATGAGCAAAAATGCACATAATGTTATCAAAAGGTGCACATTTAACAATGCTAATAGATTATTAAAATGACCGTTATTGACTTTGTTGCAAAGAAATGACGTGGCTTTTTTGCTTGTTGTTCTGGCTTGACTGGACAGAAATGAGATGAAGTAGTGAAATTGGGAAAAGGGAATGGGCATCATTCATGTCAAAGTAAGGAGTAGTGCACGCAGTGGGGAAGTGAAATAACTCCATTAATAAGAGAGGTGTAATAAATGCATGGAAGAAAGAGGATAACAGTGTAGTGCAGGTAGGAAAGAAAGAAGGAGAAAGTGTGGCAAGGCAATATGACCCAGTCGTGAGGATGATCACGAAGGTCAACGAAGGTATTGCCATCACTAATTGGTAGCCCCACACTGGACGGCATCGACCGAAGGCAACCCGGGGAGGATGTTTTATGGATGCTGCCACTATTATCAGATAATGGGTGAAATTTGACAAGTGATATAGGCCTGCGTGTTGTTGAATGCTAAAGTGTATGTGTACATAAACAAGATGGTGGGTGTGACTACTTTACTAGGCATGAAGTTGAATTTGGTGAGAGAGCAAATACTATTATAAGGGAACTGCTTGATGATATTGACAGACTCTATGTTTGAGAATAACATGCTTCAAAGAGGAAATGACAGGCGGAGGTTGTTTGAAGAGCTTAATGCTATACGTACTGAAGTGAGGAAGCTTAAACGTAGAGAAGAGATGAATAATAAAGAAATTAGGAAGTGGAAGATGAAGTTGAAGATAGGCATGGCTTTGTTGTTTGTTTCATGGTTCTTATTTTTTGTATATTATGTCATGTCTTAGAATGTGTAAGCATTCGGTTGTATTAGGATGAGAGCTTTGAAAGGATTGTCCTGTATTATTGCGTACATAGTGATAAAGTCTTAAATATTTGTTGTTTGTAAGCATTTGGTTGTATTATTGCGCACACTGACCATGAAGTATGTAACACTCCTTACTTTACCTTACTAGCTTCATATTAGATCAATATTGAACCACTTTAGGGCCTTACATATGGAGTTACTATTCATTTTGTCAAAAAATTTCATTTTTCTAACTCAATTTTGAAAATTCATAACTAATTCTATAAAAACTGAAATTCAACGGTTCCAATTTCTATATAAAGCTTATAGCATTCTCTACAGGGAAAAATACTGATTTTTCCATAATCTTACCCAATCAATATAGTTTATTGTGTAAAGTTACACTATTCTTATGATCATTTTTCAATTTTCCAGATTTTTCTCTTAACTTTGGAAAACAATAAATTCCTACACAAAAGTCCAATTTTAGAAAACTTTGGCTTGTTTTAAACCTTACCATAGGAGCTATTTTTTCACCAAATTTCAGATCAATTGGATTTCATTTACTATTTTTTCTTAACAGCTCAGATATTGGGATTTCTCAAGGGTTTTGGACCCCCTTTTAAAATCTTTCCATTTTTTTTAAAGTTTATGTAAAGTCTTGATGACATAAACTAACTCACTTTACATAATCATACATACACCCATACATATATCCATTCACCAAGTAGAGGTTTAGGGATTACATTAACTCCAAAAATACTTAAACATATAAGTCAAACATTTTACATAACTTGTCTACAACATCATTACATAATACTTATTTAATCATCCCTCACATTTTATTTCCCTTGCTTGAACTTGCACCTATGAATGGTTAGTGGGAGAGTGAGATTTCAAAGAAATTCGAATAGTAAAAGCACTCACATAACACTAAATGCATGCCAATTATTTAATAGTTATGAAGTTGTGCATGAACATGTGAGCTTCACCAAATTTTCACATTTTGCATATGGCCATAACACATCAAGATTCACATCATCACATTTTCAAACATAACAATTTTATAATGTAAAAAACACAATTCACAAATAACTATTCATGCAACTATTAGTGGAGAGTTAGTGGCTTTGCTACCTTTGTTTTTAACTTGAACTTGAGACTTGAAAGTTCTCTTCCTTCTCGTCCCAAATGGGTTCTCTAACAATTCACTTTCCTATATACAATATAATATCATGGCCATCAATAACAAGCTCATTCAAAGCCATAAAACATTAAAATTAAACCAAACTTCCTCTTGAACATTATGAACATGAGAGCTTTCAAACATGTCTAAATGATTTCCAATGCTTCCCAAATCCATTTCTCACTTCCACCCTACATAAATGGTTGGGTTACTCGTGGTCCTTATGAAGGTTTGGTAACTTATGGTTCCTGTACAGTGTTAGAACAGGATTTGACCAAGAAGGGGGTGAATTGGTCTTATAAAAAATTGCAGTTATCAAACACAGAGATAAGAGCAAAGTCACCGAGAGTGAAGAAGGAAGATGAACACAAAGATTTATCCTGGTTCGGTCTCCTTGACCTACGTCCAGTCCTCAGGGCACCCCTGAGATTTCCAAATCCACTATAGGAAATCAAACAGACTTTGCAAGCCTTTACAATCTGGGATTCACTCCCCCTTTCTCTTTTCACTATAACAGAGTGTAGCAC
>JANTPZ010149221.1:0-11234 GCA_025593235.1 Vachellia pachyceras
CTGCAATAAGGACTTGGCTTTCGAAGATATATACGTCTAACTCTGAGGAATTTTAATTTGTATGTCTCTACCACAATGACTTTTGATTAGAACCATGATATTTGTTTATTCTGTCTGGACTTGATTTGGTGTATAAAATGTAACTGTAGGCTAAATCGGGTGGGTTGATAAAATTGAAGAAAATTTTTCTTAAAAAAAGTATATATGATGCCCAATATAGAGAAACAGGTGTCGTAGGTGGGAGCTACGGTGCCCTACATTAGAAAGTAGGGCGCTGAAGGTGAGAGCTACGGCGCCCTACATTGAAAAAAAGGGCGCCGTACAAAGTAGGGCGCCGTAGCTCCCACCTACGGTGCCCAACATTACAATGTAGGGCGCCGTAGGTCCAACCTACGGCGCCTTAAACAAAAAGGGCGCCGTAAGCTCTAACTTTCTACTACCCTCACATATACACCCCCAAGAAAGGGCGCCTATTGGTTTAAAAATAGGGCGTAAAAGGTACTTTTTGTAGTAGTGTTGGGTTCCTTGGTGCATCTGGGGACCACCTTGATGCCATTGGCATTTTTGCGCAACCAGTAAGTAATTCATTTAATTATAACATGTTAGAGAGAGAGAGAGATAGTCTATGTAAAAGTCATACGTTAGTTGCACTGAAGTATGAATTTTCTTCATAAGTTTTCACTCAAAAGTAATATTGCCTTGACAGTTTTGTCGCATACAAGATTGTCCAGGAAATGTTAAAATTAGAACAACGTTGTCTCTTACCATTCAAATGTAAACAGTCATCAACGATTGATGCTATTTTTTTAACGGGACGGGATAACATTGCTATATTTTAAATCTTTCAAGACAACATTGAATGAAAAAACTACCAAGCCAATATTGTTCATTAGTGAAAACTTTAGGGATAAATTTACACCTTAACCCATTATCATTACACTTGGCAGTAGTAGAAAAACTAAATGTGTTTCTGATGCAGGATGGAAGTATTTCATTGGGGCCTTGGGGTGGTCCTGGTGGTACTGCAGGACCTTTTAGTTTTAAGGTGGCCAAGTGGATAGAAGAGATAACTATTTACTATGAACAATGTATTATTGGCATTGCTATTAAGGATGCTAATGGAAACCGGTATGAAAAGATTGGTGAAGAACCTGGAGATCGTAACCAAGAAATAGTGAGTCTTGCATTTATTTATCTTTATAATTGATAGGGTAGAAATCATCGACAAATCTTAATTACATGATCTATGTCCTACATAGGATGACAAATCAAACAAGTTATCCATATATTATGTCACATATTTGTCTTGTTCATTTATAATTGAAGTTGGCTTTTTTTTTTTGTCTTCTTTTTATGAGTTAATGACTTCCATTCTATGTTGCAATTGGGATCATGTGTAGATTAAGATTGCCGGACCTTCTGAGTACGTGACATCCGTAACTGGAACATATGGTAAGCATAAATATCCAGATCCCGTTGTCACATCGCTATCAATCAAGACGAATCTGACCACACATGGACCATTTGGAACTGCTAGCGGTACTTCTTTCACCGTACCAATGCAAAATTCTCTGGTGATTGGATTCCATGGAAGATCAGTAGGTTATATTGATGCAATTGGCATATTTATGAAACCAGGACTGACCGTCTAATTTCTGATACGTTATTATTATATGAAATAATCATGGTCTATGTAAAATTAGTGTGAATCCAATAAGGCTCGTCGTGGCCAATAAGGCATTGATGATGTTATGCTTAAATGCTATAATATGTGGGTGTGTATGTGTATTATGTACCTTTATCTTTGCCTTGTTGAATAATTGTACTACTTAGGGGAATTATGAAAAAAAAGCTTGTATACTACTTTTTATCGCATTGTTATTATATTGTTTGATCTTGTGGCTTCAATTTGACACACTTAAATTAGTTCTCAATACAACGGTTAAGCCTTATCTAATTTGTCCCTCCCTTCATTTTCGACTGCTGAAATGCAGAATTAGAGAGAGGTAGAGATTCTTATAATTGGCATCTTAGAATAAGGAGATTGTCTAGACCCACATTCCCCCATGAAAGAAAGCTTGATTTCAGTGAGAGAGGGTTAAGGGAAAAGTCACTACTACATAGAAAATTCATTATTTAAGGGAAAAGCTTTGAGAAAAGATTTTAAAGATATGTTTTGATTAGGTTTTAGAAAATAACTTCTAAGAAAAAAGTGATGTAAATCATTTTAAAATATAAATTTTATAAAAATGTGATTTTGATAAAATGAGAGTGCTTAGATGATTATCGTCATAATCACTTTTTTATAAAATTACTAAAATAAGGCATAAATTAAAGTGATAATTATGTAAAAGATAAATTTTAATTTATTTTTAAAGTAATAAATAATATATAAACATGTTTAAGATCGATTTATTATTTATTTTATTTAATAATTAGTATGTACATATTATAAAATTTATTGTCAAATGTATTTTTAGAAAAAACGAAAAATTCATGTCAAAGGAGGAGGCAAGAGTTGTTCACCTGAGAGTTGCAAGGGTATTTTTGTCATTGCACATACTGACACAGTCATTCATATGCCAACAACCAAACATTTGTTTTGAAAAGTGAATTTAGATATTTTGTGCATGTGTCCTCTCACATGTAATTTATTAAATTTAAAAGCATAGTTCAGACATGTCAAACCACGGTTTTGGGAATCGAATGATTAGGTGGCGTGATTCAGAAACTCTGATAGATGTGTAATTACTACAAAACAATACTTCCATCAGTTTATATGATCTACCCCCCCCACCGCCACCCAAAATGTCGCTAAAATAATTAATAACAATATCTCTAAAAGTATCATGCCCAACAAAACTTAGCTTTCATGGTAATCCATTTGCTTATGTTAAACCTCAAAATTCCACATAATTTATTATTAATTCATCAAGGTCCAGGGTGTGGAAGCCTTGTTTTGATGATTATAAAATCAATAAAAATGTTTTTGCAGGAATCCAAACTCAAGAACTACAAGAAAGGCAAATAAATTAAATTAAAAATAAACTACAAGAACTGTATTTATATTAGGGTAAAGTAGCATTTTTGACACGGAAGTATACACGTTAAAGCACTGTGTATCCGGAAGTTCTCTCTGGACCAGATTTGTCACAGAAGTTTAGAAAACACAAAATTTTTCATCTGGGCCAACTGAAGCTGTGACGGCCGTTTGGCATCTACGATACACGTACGGCCATGTCAGCCTCCATGTCATTTAACTCCCTAAACCTTTATTGATTGATTTACATGTTAGTTTGCCAAGTAGGATTGTCATTCAAATGAGAGATATGTGTCATTCGAATGCCAAACCCCAAATCTTTTTAAACTGAACATAAAGAACGCAGTTTAGAAACTGATATTTCCATACCGTTATTTTCAGTTACGGTTTAGAAAGGGACGGTACTTATATCATTCCGATGAGAACTATGACTCATTCGAATGCGTGACAACCTTATTCGATGAAATGAAGTTAGAGATACTCAATCGAATGAGTTGTTGACTGATTCGAGTAATGCTTTCTACACCTTTGGGAGCATTAGTACAGTGTAGAAATGAAGACGCTTCATCCATTCGAATGAAGTAGTACAAATTTTACCCTCGATGACATGAAGTTAGAGTGACACAATCGAATTTGCTCTTAAGCTAATTCGAATAAAACTTTCTAAACCGTTGTTCACTATTACGATTTAGAAAGTGAAGACGCTGCATCCATTTGAATGTGTTGTATGGTACGTTCAAATTAATTTGTCCAAATTTTTTCCCTCGACTAAATGAAGTTAGAGTAACTCAATCGAATGAGTTCTTGAGTTGATTCAAATAATTATTTCTAACCCGTTATTTTGAAATACGATTTAGAAAGCACAAACGCTGAATACAATCGAATGGATATTACCCCACATTCGAATGAAGGTGGACAAATTTGTACATTGATGAAATAAAGTTAGAGCAACTCAATCGAACGAGTACTTCAAGTGATTCGAATAAGAATTTCTAAACCTTTATTATGTGTACGGTGTAGAAAGCGAAGACGCTACATCAATTCCAATGAGTCGTATCTCACATTCGAATGAAGGGAGAAAATGAAGTTAGATTGATTCAATCGAATGAGTTCTTGAACTGATTCGAATAAGGATTTCTAAACCGTTATTTTCGAGTACAGTTTAGAAAGTGAGGATGATGCATCCATTCAACTGAGTTGTATCCCCTCATTCGAATGAAACTGAAGTTAAAGTGACCCACTCGAATGAGTTCTTGAACTGATTCAAATAAGGTTTTCCAAACCATTGTTGACTATACGGTTTAGAAAGTGAGGACGCTGCATCCATTCGAATGAGTTGTATCCTTCATTCAAATGAATTGACCGTTTAATAGTAGTGTCTAATTGATAGACTCAATCGAATAAGTTATTGAACTGATTCGAATAAGGATTTCTAAATTGTTATTTTCGAGTACAGTTTAGAAAGTGAAGACGATGCCCATTCGAATGAGTTGTATCCCTCATTCGAATGAATGGACGAACTGAAGTTAGATTGACTCACTCGAATGAGTTCTTAAACTAATTCGAATAAGGTTTTCCAAACCGTGTTTGACTATATGGTTTAGAAAGTGAGGACGTTCTATCCATTCAAATGAGTTGTATCCTTCATTCAAATGAAGTGACGGTTTAATAGCAGTGTTTAATTGAAGTGACGTTGCATCCATTTGATTGACTCAATTGCAGTGTTCAATAGCGTAATTTAGGCATGTGTAATAGAATGTTGAATTGATTATTTAGTGTTTAATCGATTATACTATGCATTTGTCATTTTCCTTGTTACTGCAGATTAAATAGAATTGAAAGTGAGAAATAATCAATTCTTGAATACTCCAAGAGTTAGTGCAATATCATTAACAATCTAGATGAAATACAATGAAACTAGAAAAGAAGAAATTGTTGAACCCTTGAGGGCTCAGCGGAATATGGTAAACAACCCAGATTTGAGGAGGTTATCTCTATTGCAGAACATTCTTGGTTTGTCGCAACCTCATGGTTTGCTTCATCTGATGAATTCCAAATACCTTCCTCCAAGGGCAGATGAGGTGACAAGGATTCATCATTTCCATTGCCAACAATACTATCTTTCAAGTGAATATGACAAACTTCAATCCCTACATTTCCCTTGGACTGAGGCAATATTGCAATGCATCGAGGTTGCTGGTTGGGACAACTTTTAAGCAATTCATCATCTTTGACTTGAAGTGTTTTCTCTCATTGCCTCTGCATCTTTGTTGATGTGCCTTCCTTAAGTCAATGAATGCATTCATGGGTGGATCCTTTTTTCCCCTAGCTCTGTTGCTTCAATGTTTCTCAGCAATACCAGTAGTCGACTGAGTAAAGCTGTCTTCTAAGTTTCGCCTTTTCACTGTTAGATGCTCAAGGAGTTTATATAGTTCATCTTCAGCACGTTTCTCAACTTGATATGGGTTTTTAAAGCATTAGAAGTTGAAGGTTTGTTCTTCAAAATTTATTGCAACACAGATTTAAAGTTCCAAGAGAAGGAATCGAGTAGAACAATGGCCCAACTGCAATCAAGTCATTTAGGCCGTTCATTTCTTAGCCCGCCTGCAGAATCTAGTTAAGTTATTCCCTTTGCTTACTATGCATCTATTGTATATATACCAAAGGATCCTCTTCTTCTCAGACATGGAGGTAGGATTGAAATGTAACCGTTTGTGCTTACCCTCGGGCTTTAACACAGCCAACACATCCTCTGCAAATCTTTCCACAAAAGCATCCGAAGGGGGCTCCCCTATACCAAGCCACTGATTAATAACTTTGACCGACAATTCAAATTGTTTCACCCTAACTGTAGTCTGTAACCTGTCTGGCCTCTGTGTCCTCTTCTCCACAGGTGCACCCTCATCAACCCCTAACTCAGTAGTCTTTAGATTGTAGTAGAATGTTCTTCCTACTCTAGGACTGTAAGATAGTTGATTCCCAATCCAGGGTTCAAACTGCTTTAGAAACTCGTACAAGTCCAATTTTAATTCTTTTTTAATATGTTCTAAATCAACGTAAATAACAGGGAAATTTTCCTTTTACCAAATGACTCATTATATCGTGCATCGACATTCGGTTGTCGAGGATCAACCACATACCCTTCTGGACATGAATAACTTAAAGATTGTTCTGCCATTTTTGCACACACGTTTTTCTTGCACAGGAAGTTAAGCCCGTCTGTTGTGGAATTCACACCTTTGCTATGGATATTGAATGTTGGGATTAGGGGGACTGTGCAAATATGACAATGACTAGCATAATAATGGTTCACACGTCTGGGCGACACATTCTAATGGTTCACACGTCTTGTCAGGGTTCATTCAAATGTACATCTGTCTTGTCATTCTGAAAAATTCACTCTCTCCTAGGAATTTGCATTTACCCAATACAAATGAGTAATCAATCGAATGTTTAAGGTTAGACATTTTACACCGTGATTGATGCTAAGTTTTAGAAATGTCACTTTCTAAGCTATATGTAAGACAAATGGTTTAGAAAGATTGACCCTTGAACATGCATTTCTATTCGAATGACACCAAATATTCATTCGAATTATAAGGTTAGACATTCTACACCATGGTTGATGCTAATTTTTAGAAAGGGTCACTTTCTAAACCGTATGTATGATAAACGATTTAGAAAGATTGACCCCCTAAACATGCGTTTCTATTTGAATGACACCAAGCACTCATTTGAATGTATAAGGTTAGGTATTCTACACTGTGGTTGATGCTAAAATTTATACCTCTAAGGGGCAGTGGAAATGATGACCAAAGTGAACTAAATGATTGTTCCAATGCAATTTTGTTGACGATAAAGGTTTAGAAGGTGAAGATGTTGTATCCATTCGATTGGTTTCATGCCTCATCCGAATGCATCATTCACTGTCCTTTATAAACCCAACCTAGTATGTTCGATGTGGAAAGACAACTTTCTAACCCGTACCTCCTAATTTTGGTGTAGACCATGTAGTTTGAATTTCTCTCTCTCCGTATTCTTTCCCACAAAAAATAGGACATTTCATTTAAACTTCGTTAAAGATGCATGAGGAACTCATACCTTATGAAATTTTACACCAAGTATATTTGTTTATATACATTTGCATTCACCAGTAGATACATTAACATTTACATTTTCACTGTACATAAATGAATATACATACACAATTTTGCTTGAGCAATGTGCAAAAGGGGAAAAACATAAGTTGGCATTTTCAAGTCAAACATGTGCTAATTGAAGATAGAAAATATTGACACCATCTCTCACGTATGTGGTCAATATTCTCTTTCAAGGAATGGTTCATCAAGCTAAAACATCTACAAAATCAAAATTCTCTAAATAATTAAGTACCCATTAGTTTGCATTGAAAAATGAAAAATAAGATGTGTACCTCTTTATTGAACTCAGTGGTTCGTAAGGAGATGACATTATATATGTATCTCAGCACATATAAGCCACATAAATTGGACTGCACGAGCTGCCTACGAGTATATTAAGAGAACATGTTATTAGCAAAACCATAATCATCATGCACTTAGTCGTGGGAGCTCTCATGTTAAGAAACAAGCATCATGTACTTACTTTTGATGCAATCCAGGCAGGGTCTCTTGCCTGATACTTGTTCTTACCCAAAAGTTCAACCTGGTATGCTCTCATGGCCCTATTATCAAAATCAAGGTTGTAGGAAAGTGATGAAAAATGCATCATATTAATAAAACATAAGAAAGCTTATGAATCAAATGTCTCCCTCTATTCCTTCCCAGGAGATCGGTGCATGGAGCACAAAATGATGATGCTATTGGCCTTCAATGATATGAGGACAAGTTGCCAGTGCTGTCTACAATGAATTAAAGCAGTTCGATGCATAAGAAGCAATATACGAAACCAATGAATTATAGATGCTATGAAACACTAATAAGCAAATACTTGTGTAAGTAGGGTGCTATGAAAAACTCAAATCCTCGTTGCATTGGCCTATTCGACAAGCATTGGTGTCTCAAGAAAGCAGTGTTGTCTTTATCCTGGGTATGGATTGGGCAGAGGAATCCAATTTTGCAGTTTAGGCCGGATGATGTCAATTCTCTTTGCATGTACCTATTTTGAAGAAAGCATTGAGTAAATGATAAAATCTATTTTGTTTTCAACTACTTTAAAAGAGGTGCCTTACATCAGGAAAATCTGGACGACCACAATAGTAAGCTCCTGCCCTCTACCCAGAAGGGACACCAAGTCCTCCCATTCAACAATTACAAGCATGTCCTTCCCACAAAATCAGTATGCATTTCCAATATGACCTATTCAAAGGAGTTGTTATGGGACATCGAAAGGACCCGTTCTATGGGAGTCAGGTGGGATGAAGGATGGGTATGCACTTCAGGGGTATCTCAACTGTAATACAATTTAGCCTCTCAGATAGGACGTAATTCTGCTGTTTAGAGTTAATTAACATCATCATTTTGTCCATCATCTGCCTCATTCGAGCTTTGAACTTGGACTTGAATGATGCTTCTGCCTCAGCCCACGCCTCTACCTTCAGGGCAGCCAGTAGAGGATCCAATTCCTCCTTCGTCACTAGACTTCATGAAGAAGCTTCAAACTTGGCCTTGAACATCACTTCTGCCTCTGCCTTCATGGCAACCACTAGATGATCCAATTCCTCCTTCGTCACTGACTTCGGACAGAAGCAGAAGCTTCAAACATGGCCTTGAATGTTGCTTCTACCTCTGCCCTCACCTCTACCTTCAGGGTAGCCAGTAAATGATCCGATTCCTACTTCGTCACTAGACATGGAGAAGAAGTAGGAGCGTCGAACTTGGCCTAGAACGCCGCTTCTATGTCTGCCCTCACCTCTGCCTTCACGACAGCCTGTAGAGGATCCAATTTCTCCTTCATCATTAGACTTAGGGAAGAATCAGGAGAGCCGAACGTGGCCTAGAACATTGCTTCTGCGTCTACCCTCACCTTTGCCTTCACGGCAGCCAGTAGAGGATCTAATTCCTCATTCGTTACTAGACTCCGGGAAGAAGCAGAAGCTTCAAACTTGAACTTGAACGTTGATTCTGCCTCTGCCTTCACGGCAGCCAGTAGAGGATGGAATTCCTCCTTCGTCACTATACTTCGACTAGAAGCAGAAGCATCCAACTTGGACTCGAAAGTCGCTTCAGCCTCTACCCTCTGCTCTGCATTCACGGCAGCCAATAGTGAATCCAATTCATCCTTGGTCACTAAATTTCTAGCAGAAGCAGGTGTTTCAATGACGTCTCTTAAGCCCAAGTCGCATCCAATACCCCTCAATCGGCAAGGACAATCCGGTTTGCTAACAGCAGCCATCAAAACATCGTTCCTCCATGACTGTCTGAATGTGACGGCTGCTTCTTCCTATTTAATTATGTCATGTGTCATATATATGACAGAATAAGATCTCATGTACTCATGTGAATAAAGCAAACGCTTTGTGCACTTACAATGTTTTCAATAATTATTTGAGCACGTTCGCTTGTATATTGCCCACTTTTTTTTGTATGGGCATACTTCCAGCGATCTCCTCGACGTATGGGATAAGGTGGAGTGACGGTGGTGGAAGGGTTGAATTGAGCCTGTTCCTCCAATCTTCTTCTCTTGGCCTCGATAATTTCTTTTTTAACCTTTTGCGTATCCACCCCGAGATATTGTGTGAGGGTAGTCATTCTTCTGACCAATGTCGCTTAATTTAGCCCTTTTAGCCTGGATTCGTGTTTATGACATGGTTAAATATCAAATACCATAATTCCTTGATTGATAAAAGATGTGAAATAACGGTTGACATAAATGGAACTTACTAAAGCTTCTGGAGTGGTCTGAAGTCTACAAAATTCTTGCCAAGTGTCGTTATCAATGAACGGGTACTTGTTGCAAGGAGTGGACTGAGGTTCACCGGGTTTGACCGGAGCATGTACATATGTACGTCCAGGTGTGTTTTGAACCCCATCCACCTGGTGTATCAGAATGACAATGTCTTCTTATTCAATGTGGCATCGTCAGGTATGTCATGCGTGCCCTTCAATGGTTACAATTCAACCTGTTACTAAGAACATGATATAAATGACTGCAAAGCGGGAAAAAAATTTTATATACCTGGAGTGTGTCCTATATATCGTTCTTTGCATTGTCTGGGACTTTACTTGTGACACTCCTTAACTTACCCCTTAGCTTCATTACAAAGTGAATTAGAATCAAAAGGAATCCTCATTATGATCAAAGGGTCCAAAAGTTTCAATTTGAAAACTTTCAAGTTTGTGAAAGTTACTATTCATTGGTTTTAGGACCAACTTTGAAAATTCATAACTAATTGTAGAAAAATCGAAATTGAGTGCTTCCAATTTCTATTTGAAGCTTGTAAGTTCCTTTAGAAGGGAAAAAAATACTCCTTGAGTCATTTACTTGCCCAAATGATACAGTTTAATTCGTAAAAATGTAATGTACACTTGGTCATTTTTCTATTTTTCCCAGGTTTTCCAGTGATTTTCTTCAAACTTTGGAACTTAATAACTTTCTGTACAAAACTCCAAATTTAGTGTTCTTTAGCTTGATAAAAATATCACAATATGAACTATTTTTCTGTAAAATTTCATTCCATTTGGAGTTCATTTACTCTATTTCTTGTTAGCCCAAAGTTAGGGGTTCACTTGACTTAACTTTATCAAATCATCAACTTTTCCCACTTCAACACTTTGCCATTTAAAACCTTAACTTCTACTTCTTTCTTAACCATGATTAAGCATGTAATTGAAGTTCCTTAACTAGAATATATCAACCATATGTGCATATACATACATCACATATTACATGCCAACTTAAAACCAAAACATCATACTAATACATAACCAAAATATCATCCAAGAAGGCATTATAAATTTAGCTTCATGCTTCCATAACCTTCTCTTTTCCCTTGGATGAACTTGTACCTAGAAATGGTTAGTGGGGGAGAGTGATATTTTTGGAAATCTCAATAGCAAAGCTTATTAACATTCATGAAAAGTTTGCATGACATGCTTTAAGTTCATAACATAAGTAACAAAGTCAAATTGTGTACCAAGCACATACTCAATGCATATGGCCATAGCATAATGTTACTCATAAACACATTCAACAATGTCATCAAAGTCATGCACAT
>JANTPZ010149222.1:0-12059 GCA_025593235.1 Vachellia pachyceras
CCGAAGCCAAGGAAGATGATAAAAGCATGTCTATAGGGTCACCACCAGCAGATGTCTGCATAGGGTTCTGATTCAAATTGGTAGATCCTGTAAAACTGATATTATCTGCAGTATAACTACTTGATGGGAATGTGGTAAAGCCTGGTTTGGAAGCATTCTGGAAATCTCCAAAACTATCATTCTCTGCTTTGTTATTTCTTGTGGCCATTCCAGCTGAATTAAGACTACCAGATGGTTTTGATCCAAATCCAGCCAACGAGCTAAATGGATCTCTATTAACATTCGTCCCACTTCCAGCTGAACTACCACTATTCATGCTTCGAATTGAAGGACCACCGATATTTGTGCTTTTATTAGCGCTCATACTTGTATTATTGTAACTAGAAGATCCCCAACTCCCACTACTTGTCGTCGTCGTGTTACTAGTTTTAGGCAAAGCATCCGCCATATTGCCCATCGAAAAGGAGCTCTTGTTCGATGTAGTACTTGAAGCCTTAGAAATAGGAATCGAATTTATGGGAGTATTGCTGCTACTCTTAGAATTTTGTCCCAATGCAGAGCTCACCAAATCTCCAAAGAGATTAGGGTTTTTACCAACAACTCTGGTACAAGCAGAAGATCAAGGAAAGGGGAATGAAGGGAAAATGAAAAGAGAGAAACTGTATTATTCATGCATGCCTCATGCATTGGGTTCCCTGCATATATGAGCTGCGTACCACGTGATACATCAGCTGAGGGTCCGTAATTGTTTCAACAGAATTAACAATCTCTAACTAATAACAGAAACTGTCCAGCCGTCATAATGACTTCAGCCACGTGTATAGTCTTCCACGTATCAACTGCTCCCTCCCTAAAAAACATCCTTGTCCTCAAGGATAGGTCGAGGTGGCAAGAGACAGTGGGGAAGTTCGGAAACTGCGAGCGGATGACAAGCAAGTCCTCCCAAGTTGCGTCTTTGGGTTGGGTATGCGACCACTGAATTAGAACCTGCGTAACGGGAAGAGCTCCACGCTTGACCATTCGTCTGGCTAAGATGGCTATTGGAGCCAGAAAGAAATGCCCCTCGTCGTCTACCAATGGCAAAGTGGAGCTTACTGAACTTCCAGGTCGCGTGGAGCGTTTGAGTAAGGAGACATGAAACACAGGATGTATTCACGATCCAGCGGGCAGCTTGCGTTTGTACGCAACCTTGCCAATGTGTTTCAAGACTTCATAGGGTCCAAAGTAACGTGCAGCCAGCTTATGACGGGCCGAGTTATTGAGCAAATTCTTACGGAAGGGTTGCAGCTTCAGAAAAACAAAATCGCCAACGGCGAATTCCCGTTCACTGCGATGCCGATTAGCTTGTTGTACCATTCTGTGTTAAGCCTTCATTAAATGATCCTTAAGAAGCTGTAGAGTGAGCTCACGAGAAAGACAGAGGCGATCAACCACGTCATTAGAAGAATCACCCGGGAGGTACGGCAGGTGTGTCGGAGGTGCGATACCATACACAGCCTGGAACAGAGTCATGCCAATAGCAGAGTGGTAGTTGGTGTTGTACCATAATTCAGCTAACGATAGCCACCGAGCCCACTGTTTTGGGAAGTCTCCGGTCATGCATCTGAGATAAGTTTCCAGGCAGCGATTCAAGACTTCTGTCTGGCCGTCGGATTGCGGATGGTACACCGAGGAAAATTGAAGCTTCACTCCATACAAGCGAAACAGTTCCTTCCAGAAATTGCCACAGAAAACAGGGTCCCTGTCTGTTACTATGGATTTGGGGAAGCCATGAAGCTTAACAACATTATTCATGAATACTTGGGCCACGTCCACGGCAGTGAATGAGTGCTTGAGGGGCATGAAGTGGGCAGTTTTACTCAAACGATCGACCACAACCAAGATAGTCGTCATTGAGTATGACTTGGATAACCCACAAATGAAATCCATCGAGAGCTCCGTCCATATGTGCTCAGGCACCGGTAGAGGCTGCAACAATCCAGGGGAAGCAACTGTTTCATACTTAAATCGCTGGCAAGTTTCACAGGCACGGACAAACTCTCGAACATATTTCTCAAGTCCCTTCCAATAAAATACAGAGGCCAGGCGCTTATACGTTGGAGTCATACCCGAGTGGCCCTTAGAGGCGTCACTATGAAAATGATGAAGCAAGTCAGCTCGTAACACCCTGTCAGCACCTACCACTAGTCGACCCTTCCTGTGCAGAGTATTGTTACGCCAAGAGTAATGGGCGTGAGATGTCGGATCTGTTTCCAATTCATGTATAAGTTGCTGTAGCTGGTTGTCAGTGGTCCAAGACTGTCGGACGCGATCACAGAGTGTCGTTGTGGGAGTAGTAAGGGCTGCCACTTTTCCATTGTGACAGCGCGACATAGCATCGGCGGCCACATTTTCCTTACCCCTGCGGTATTCTATCCATACTCTAGACCCCAAAGCTTGTTGAGCCACTTTAATTGCTCCGGCAACACCGAACGTTGTTCTAAAAGATGTTTCAGAGGCAAATGGTCAGTCCGTATGACGAAGGGACGACCAAGTAAGTACGAACGCCATTGTTTAACGGCAAAAACGACGGCCATGGGTTCCCTCTCATAAGCTGACCGTGATTTCGCTCTTCCTTTGAGCGCCTTACTTGCGAATGCCTGTGGATGCCCATTTTGTACCAAAACAGCTCCCATGCCCGTGCCTAAAGCATCCGCTTCGATGATGAATTTATCCTTAAAGTTGGGGAGGCCTAGTGTGAGTGGCGAAGATATGGCTGCCTTAAGAGTGACGAACGCTTGCTCTGCTTCCGGAGACCAATAAAACTTAGTGTCTTTCTGTAGTAAAGCAGTAAGGGGTTGGCAAATAGACCCGAAGTTGCGAATAAACCTCCTGTAGTATCCTGCAAGCCCCAAGAAGGATCTTAAGGCACGTAGGGACGTGGGATTCGGCCAGTTCTGGATAACTTTGATTTTCTCGGGGTCTGTCTCTACACCTGCGGTGGAGATGCGATGGCCCAGATATCCAACCTTGGCCGCGGTGAAGACGCATTTGCTGCATTTGGCGAATAGTGTATGTTCGCGTAGCAACGAGAGAGCCTTGAAGAGATGGTCCAAGTACGATTGCCAGTCCCTGCTGTAGATCAAAATATCGTTAAAAAAATGAGAACAAACTGTCGTAAGTAAGGACGGAAAACAGAGTTCATGAGATGTTGAAAAGTTGCAGGGGTGTTGCTGAGCCCAAAATGCATGACAACAAATTCATATAGGCCGTCATTTATCTGGAATGCTGTTTTGTGGATGTCATCTAGATGCATACGAATCTGATGGTACCCAGCACGGAGATCTAGCTTAGAAAAATACGTGGCCCCCTGAAGCTCATTGATCAGATCTTCGATGAGAGGGATAGGGAATTTATTCTTTATGGTCTCATCGTTGAGCTTCCTATAATCCACGCAGAAGCGCCAGGAGCCGTCTTTTTTTATGAACTAGAACCACCGGTGCAGCGAATGGGCTTTGACTGTTGCGGATTACCCCCGTGTGTAGCATCTGATGGACCTGTTTCTCAATCCCGTCCTTCTGCAGGGGTCCATAACGGTATGGTCTGGCACTAATAGGGTTGGGGCTCTTGAGGTGGATTTGATGGTCAACGACGCGTAAGGGTGGAAGTTGCCGTGGTTATGAAAAAACGTCACCAAAGGAGCCTAAAAGGGCATCGAGTTGTTGTTGTTGATCTGAGGAGAGGGGAGTATTGCCCTATATTGGCATCAAGATTGCAGTATGCTGTGGCAGAGCATAAATGAAGAATGAATGAGACGCCTTCCGTAGGTCAGCGGTGATGTCCGAGTCGTTGACAAGTGCTGTGGGGGGGAATCTACTCCGTGAAGTTCACAGTAGCGCCCCATGTGATAGAACGCCATGAGTTTCTGACTCATATCTAGAACAATACGCCCAAGCTTCGCCAACCATTGAGCCCCTAGGATGACGTCAAAGGTGCCCGGCTCCATAACGAGGAAGTTTTCGATGAAACTCGCATCAGTAAACACCCACGAAAGATCTTAGCAATAGTTATCAACCACCAGAGTACGGCCCCATGCGACGCCAACACATAAACTGTGGCCCTTGTAAACAGGGAGACGTACCTTCTTGGCCAGAGTAGCGTCCACCACATTATGCATGCTGCCCGAATCAATGAGAACTAAGACCCTTTGTTTTTTTATATATGCTTCAACCTTAAGTGTGGAGCACCCATTGTTGCTTTCCACTGCGTTAATGGTTGCCTGAGTTCGGTCTTCTGTCGAGGTATCGTTAAGACTGTCAGTGGCATCAACAAATTCGTCCTCCTCCTGGCCAGGTACAAGGAGCATCATAACCTGTGACTCCTTGCACTTGTGAGACCCTGTATACTTGTCGACGCACCAGTAGCAAAGATCCTTGCGGCGTCCTTCTTCCATTTCTTTCTTAAAAAGAGTCAATGTGGGTTTACCCGCGCTAGCAATCGTTGTGGAAGCCACTGAGCTTCTGCCAGGAGGGGGCCCTAAAGGCTTCGTGGCTGCGAATGACGAGAAACGTGATGATGCTGCTGGAACAGGGTGCCCCGATGGTAAAGGTGGCGCCAATGGAAGGAAGCGTGGCCTGGTTGAGGCGACCGTATCGCAAAACGCACGAATTGATCGCTCCTGGACCCGTGCCATTTGCATTAGGTTCGCTAGACTGGTAAGCTTAAAGGCATCCACCGCGGATTGTATATCCATCCGGAGGCCACCGAGGAAACAGTTCATGGCTACTGCTTCGGAAATGTCGATCTCAGTAAGCAAATAATCGAAGGCTTCGATATAGTCATCGACGCTCATTGAACCTTGCTGTAGTTGTTTGAGTTGCACCATCGGGTGGAGAAGTTTGACATCTGTAAAGAGAGCTTCCATCTGGGAGAAATACTTGTCCCAAGCGATTTCATCAGTGTGACGCTTTATGAAAGTCAAATGCCACTTCAGCGCCTTGCCCTCAAGGTGAATACTAGTGAGCCGAATTCGCTGATCCAACGGAGTGTTGTCGACGTTAAAGAACTGCCGGCATCGGTATGACCATCCTCAGAAGTCAGTCCCGTCGAACTTGGGGAACTCAACACGGCTGTGTCGTGCGGGTGGAAGGTAACCACCGTGGGCTGCGGGGAACGTGCCAAACTGAACAGGTGGCTGGCGCGCGTAACTCGCAGAGGATCCTCCCTGTTGCTCGCCCATTCCTGATGGTGCGAGGTTCTTCATACTGTTAGTGAGAATTTGCAGAGAGTTGTCGATACTATCATCGCAAGCTTGATGTCGCCAATATCGGCCGTGTTCTACTCCAGCTGAACGCGATTGGCCTCCGTCGCCACCGCATATGAATCCAAGCGATGCTCCACGTCGGCGAGCTTATCAGACGATCGCGTCTCCGATGCCATGGCCAGAGACCGACTCTGATACCAGTTGGTACAAGCCGAAGATCAAGGAAAGGGGAACGAAGGGAAAATGAAAAGAGAGAAACTGTATTATTCATGCATGCCTGCATACCACGTGATACATCAGCTAAGGGTCCGGAATTGTTTCAACAGAATTAACAATCTCTAACTAATAACAGAAACTGTCCAGCCGTTATAACGACTTCAGCCACGTGTACAGTCTTCCACGTATCAAACTCTGATGTTCGAACTAGAACCCGAAGGCTATGTAGATCCCCAACTGTTGCCAAAGATATCCCCCACCATTGAAGAGGTTCCACCCGGCAGTCCAGACTGATTCGCCAGATTCGGTGCGGGCTGGTGAGTCCATGATGGCTTGTTGAATTGCCACGGGGGTCTGGGTTGCGCGGATGAATATGAAGAAGAGGGAGAAGAATATGGATGGGACGATTTTGGGTTTTTCTGATCGTTCAGAGATTTGGGTCTATTGGATCCTATCCCGAGATCAAAGTCGAAATTGAAGTTCTTCAATGAGGCAGAGGAAGCAATCGTTTGATCGGGTTTTCCATAATTCGAATTCATCCCTGAATTCTAGGTGGAAGATGACAAAAGCCGATAGAGAATCCAAACAGAGAGAGATTCATACGTCTTACCCCGAACAGAAGGGGGAACAACACAGCTGTAATGGAAGTCGATTTTAGAGAAGCTTCCTGGTGAAATTTAGCTGGAAATCGGATGCCGGTGGCTAAGGTGCGGGGCTCCTGGCCACCGTCTTTCCACTTATTGGCTTGTTTGGATAGCCCGTTGGAAGAACGGAAACAGATTCTGAGGTAAATATGTGAGAGGAATTTTATCTCGGTAAACGTAAGAATGAATTTTGGTTGCCCAAACAGACTAACCAAACAAGCGTAATTATTATAATGAGAATGAGAATTAGAATAGATTGAAGAAGGATTATTATTGTTATTTTTATTTTAGAAACTTATCCTTTGCCTTGTTCAAAAAAGCCCGATTTATTAGATTTTATTACTTTTTATTTGGTATGTTGGATTAGGATATAATTTTATCCCAAACGTCAAATTTAACGGCATCAAGATTTTTGTTATTCACGATCCATTAACGGCTTGTTTAAAAATCATCTGCAATAATTTTTACGGATTTCGAGGTAAAATTTAGATTTTGTGGAAAAGTTTTTTACGGATTCTGAGACAAAACATATGATTTTAAAAGATTGTGTTGGGGAAGTTATTAGCTTTTACAGGATTCGAGACAAAAAGTAAATAGAAAATACGAAAGAAAAAGAAATAAAAAATATAAAATTCAAAATTTATTAGGAGAGAGAGTATGATTTGATAAGAAAATATTTTTTTCAAATTTAGGTTTTTAAACCAATCTTTTGTATCCAAAATATGGTGTGTTTGGGAAGTCCTTTAAGAGAAAAGAGTTTATATATTTCAAGATATTTTGCAAATTTCAAAATGGTTTTATGGATTTCGATATAATTATTATAGATTTTAAGATGATTTTATATTGGAATGTGTGTACCGTTTGGGAAACAGTGTTCCCAAACAAGCACATAGATTTTAAAAAAATAAATAATTTAAATAAAACTTAGATTTTAGGGTAAAATTAAAGTCAAACCTATATTTCACGAAAGTATAGTGATGGATGTCTGGAACACATAAATCACATAAATTATAACATCCAATCCCCCAACTCTGTTACCCCCTTCCACGTCTCTCGACTCACATGTGATGAAACCAAGTGGTTTCACTGCGTTTCAATTAATCCTTTTCTTATTCGTTATCCTTTCCCCTTCCTTCGGGGATCCTTCCAATTCGCTGCCATAATGCCAGCATTGTTGTTCCTGAGTACCGTCTCAAGTACCCAATCTCAGGGCAAAAGCTTCAAAAGTTCAATCCATGCCGTTCCCGCTAGATAAGTAATATCGACGCTTTCATTTTCAATTCCTCCATTCAAAGTTTCATCACCGCCTTACCATCCAATCAAAATGGATTCCCTGAAAGGATGCGCAATGAACGATCAAGATTCAATGATGTAAAAGATGGTTCAGATTAATTCAAAATTAATGAAACGACGCCACTTCATGCACGTGCAGGCGCAGTAGGTCTGGTGGGCTCAATCCCTCCAGCTAACTAATGTCCCGGTTAGTACATGTCCCTTCAATCTATAGCTTGAATCACTCTTGTAAGAGTGATGGTAGCATCCTGAAGCTAATGGTATGTCTACAATCCTTCCTCCTGCTTTTGCTAAAATCAAATTAGGGTTCTCATATAGAGGAATTAGGGATAAACTCGGGATGTGGTATACCATCAAACCAAGTTGAACTACCTGCTCTGCTTGGACCTCAGGGCCAATAGGTGATCATTTTTCGCCTGTCTTCAGGTTAGTGTTTTTGGGGCCAGGTTAGGCCATGCTTGCTTGGGTCAGATCTAGTCCAGCAGGTTATCAGGATTATGCACATCCATGCTTGTGGCTACAAATTGGAGATTGAGCCATGCATTATGCATAAAAATTTTATCAACCTCAAGCATTATTATGATGGGGAATGGAAGGCTTGAAACAATAATAAAGACAAGTGCCGTTCACCAATGGATTGAGAGAAGCAGCTTCAAAATCCTAAGTATAGGAAATCTGCAAGGATGCTAAAAAAATAAATGGCATAGAACACATGATACTTTGCACACAATTCAACATGTGTGATGGATAGTCATAAATATCCTCATTCAACGCAGTTCAAGTGCAGCTCTATTCAAGTCACCAATGAGGATCATAAGAAAAATAAAATCTAAGGTACTTAATTTGTTCCATTGAAAGAAAGTTGGTTCTAATACGTAGATGGTCGCAAGCTTCAAATTCTGTTCCTTCTCTCCACCACTTGAAGCTGGCTCATAGCTATTCATGGTCTCCGACCCTGGTTTCTGTTGCCGTGCCTTAAAGGAGCCATGTTCCCTTCATCCCGTGATCTACCCCGTTGTGGTCTTCCCTTGTATCTATCATTCCCACCTTCATTTGGTTGTTTTTCTTCAGACTTCGGAAACCTAAACTGCGGCCTAGGGATTACTTTCCCATCAACAAATAAATCACCTGAAATCCACACAAAATTGTTCATGACAACCAAAGTTAACAAAAGAAAAGGGATTAAAAAAAACCATGATAAAGTCGTCCACACACCTCCATAATCTTTGTTGCGAATATCCATGTATGAATCCGGCAATACCCAAAGAACATCAGGCAACCCTGTTAAGGCAGAAAACTTTCAAATAAAAATAAGCATATGTGGAATGAAACGCTTAAAAAAATGCTTGAAATTCTCATTTAGAGCTCAAAATTCATCAGAGTGACTGATACTGAGGCTCTAACCTCAAGCTACTAACTATTCCAATGATAAGATTGCAAACAATTATTATCGTGACACAGTCAAAATCCAGCAAATTAGCATTCCCAACATGAGTAAAACGTAAATGCACCACAGCAACTCAAATAGGATAATTTCGCAAAGCAACCAAAAAATTCAGAAAAAAAAAAAGAAACAATCAATCAACGGAGCCGTACCTTTCATTTTTGCTGAAAGCTCTTCGGAAATCTCGGCACCAAAACCTGTATACGGAGTAGTAGCCACAGAGTATATTTTCTTTTTCGCTTCCTCCTCACTAAAACGGGAAAAAAATTATCATCAGCACAGAGAGAGCGAGAGAGACCACAGAAACCAAGTTATAACAACTAGAGGAAGGAACAACGCGATCGCACCTTCCAACAACTTCGGCGAGGGTTTTGACATAGGTGTTCACCATTTCCTCCTCAGAGGGTTTCGGTGATTTCGAAAAATCCATGATGATAAGCCAATGCTTCAAGTCGCAGCCCTCGAGAAGGATGGTGTCCTTAGGCGCCCCACTCTTTTTGCCAGAGTCCTTAAAGTCCTTCGGGTCCTTAGGATCCTCAGACTTGTCGTTAGCGGGTGATTCTTCCGATTCCGACACCGAAGTTTGGAAACGAATGGGGAATTTCAGTGAATGTGGCAACAGTGGGGTTTGTTTGGGGAGTACGGCAAATGCGATACGAGAGCGAGAAGAAATCGAAGGAAAAGAAGACGTAGAAGAAGAAGAAATGGCTCGCAGCAGCGAAGAAGCTACGACACGTCGCGCATGGAAGAACGCCATTGTCAAGGCGCAAGGGTTCAGAGGAGAAACGGGGGCTCCAGTGCTCGGTGAAGAAGGGTTCAAGAATAATTCCCAGTTCCCTGGCCCACAGATGCCTGAGCTCCCCCACCCCCCCTTTTTTTTTTTTTCATTTTTTCATGGCTTAAATCTACTTTCTTAGTATATTTGGTTTAATTACATAAAAAATTATATATTATATATTATATTCTATTAATTAGATTGTTTAGTTAATATAATATTATAATTGAATATAATTCTGATTATAATGGATTATATCAAATTGATAATCTCTATTACATAGTGTTGGTTATGTAATTCACATTATAACTTATTTGAATTAAAATGTGACATTTGTATACAGTTACATCTTTCAATTTTAATCTTAATAAAATTAAAATGTTTATTTCATTTTTTTTATTTTTTATAGATAAAATATGAATTTCATTTCACATATATATTGTGTATTAGTTTTTCTTAAAAATATCATTTTTAGATACATATGTGTGTGTATTTTTCTCAATTTTTAATTTGATATTTATACTTTTTTTCCTTCTGGATTTTAACATTGTTAGCTCATGTAGCTTTTGTTCAATTTACATTGTTCGTACTTGTGTATGAGTTAATTATTCTAATTGAAAAAATTTAAATGATTTATTAAAGCAAGAAAAAAAAGTTACATGTAATATAAAAATTATGGGAAGTCATACCATTTTTAAAAAAAGAAAAAGACGTATATCATAATATGAAAATTTCAAGAAGTCATATTATTTTATTCATTTGACGTACATGTTAACTCATGCTGTCATTAATATTTACCAAAAAAATTGTAAAATTAGTTCTCACCACCTTAATTGTTGTTATGATTGTTATTTGTTGATCGATTGTTGATGTCATTTTTTTTTAAATGAAGAAATTTGACTTTATACCTTTTTTTTTATACCTTTGACAACTTTAATCCTACATTAGTCCCCATTTCCTTTTAGGAGAAAGTACAAAGACTTGTTAAAATTTGCAATTTCAACCATTTATGTGAAAATGTGTATCCAATCTTAATTAGTTCTTTCTATTTTCATTGTATAAAACAAGTTAAAATATATTTTTAATCCTTTATATTTACGTCAGGGTTCATTTTAATAATTTTAAATTTAAAAAGTGTATTTTAGCCCCTCAAACTTAAGGTTGTTTGTTTCTTTTAACGGAAATTTTTTACTTATCAAATTTAATTGATAACTGTTCAATAAATGTGGACAAAACATGTTCACATTTTAATTTTAATTTAATAATATAATAAATTTGATATTTAAATTGTGTAAAATAAAAAAGATTTAAAATAACAGCGTTAAATTTGATGAGTCGGTAATTTTCATTAATAGAGACTAATGTCATTAAGTTTGAAGGACTGAAAGTGCACTTTTTAAATTGAAAGGATTAAAGTGAAACCTGATGCAAGCATATAAAGGACTGAAAATGTACTTTAACAAAAAAAATTAATAATAATTAATTAGTTCTTTCCTTAAAATGGCAATGCACTTGCTTTATTTTCTCGTAATATTTAAATCTAAATATTGATAATGGTTTTTTTTAAAAAAATAATTATGCCAACCATATAAGTTAATTAATTAAACATATATTTTGTATGTCTCCATATGTGCTTTCTTTTAGGAGAAGCACTTAATTGCACTTGATCCCATCCAACTAATAATTATAATTAACTAGTAGATTATTAATTATCGTAAACATAGTTAGAGATATGATTTTTGTTCAGTCACATGCTACAACTTACTAAGGCTGGAGCATATGTATTATTATTGGGTATATTAGAGTGTGATTAAAGGAACTAACCATACATAACAAAGCAAGCAAGTTTTAAAATAATGATGGGGTTTAAACTAAATCTCTATTAACAAAATTGTTTAATTAGATCGTAAAGATTCAACAACAAATTTCAATGACCTAATAATCTCAAGGAGCTTTACATCTTTAACAGGTCAAAGTACATTGCACTGGGATTTGGCATGTTAAAGGAAATACTCATGATTTGATTCAAGAAAAATTATAAGGGCCATTAGGCATGCCATTCTCAATCAAGATAAACACACCAAATTATTTTATAAATAAATAAGAGAATCATTTGATCCTTTCTCATCCAATAACTAAAACTTTCTACAAACACAAATTTAAGATATTAATGTTAGAGAATGCCTACTTTATTGGGGTTTCTAGCATAATAGATAATTTAGTATTTATTAATTATGTATTAAGTTATTTAATTCAAAATTTGAATTATTGTTACCTAGGATATAGGGATTATTATTACCTAGGATATAGGGATTATTGTTACCTAGAATATAGGGATTCTAGTATTCAGTTAGGGTTTCTCCCTTCTATATATGTACAACTCCTTCAATCAATAAATCAGATCAGCATTGCATCATATTATTTCATGGTATCAGAGCCCTGCCC
>JANTPZ010149223.1:0-15550 GCA_025593235.1 Vachellia pachyceras
TTATAATGTGTGTTAGAAAGTTTTGCTACTGGGATTTCCAAAAATCTCACCCTCCCCCACTAACCATTTTTAGGTGGAAGCACACTCAAGGGTAAGAAGAAAGTGGTTGATTCATGAAGCAAAGTTCAATGTGCATGTTGTGGATTTTATTATGAAATTATGTTATTATGTTTGAGGTTTGTAATGTAATGAAGCTTGTTGATGTATCCTGGACTTATGATAATTAGTGAATGCTTTAAGAGTACCTAATTACATAGGTTATTAGGATCAAGAAAAGTTTAGAAATCATTAAGTTGAAGTATGAAGTTAAGAAGTTGAAAATTTGGCTAAGTGAGAAGTTGACTAAACCTTCAACTTTGGCGTAACGTGAAATAGAGTAAATGGATTCCAAATATTCTGAAATTTTATGAAAAAATAGTTCACATTGCAAGGTTTCTAATGAGCCAAAGATCTCTGGAATTGGAATTTTGTACAGAAAGTTATGACTGTCCAAAGTTGACGAAAAATCACAGAAAATTCTGGGAAAATGAAAAATTACCATATGAACAATATATTTTCACGAAAGAATTTGTACCAATTGGACTAGTTACTGTTCAAATAAGTATTTTTTACTCATAAAGTAATTTTTAAGCTTCAAATAGAAGTTGGAACCACTCGATTTCGATTTTTCTAGAATTAGTTATGAATTTTCAAAGTTGGCCCGAAAAACTGTGAATAGTAACTTTCTTAAAAATGAAAGTTTTCAAGTTAGTCCCTTTTAACAATTTGAGTTAATTGAGGCCATAATTTGGTTCCAACTCATCATAATGGAAGCTAAGAGGGTCAAGTAAGAGGTGTTACAGTTCCCAAAAGATTAGGGAAAGTATTCGTTTTCGCACTAAGTTTCGTAATCAAATGAGATGGATAAAGGGTTTTGTTTCAGGGTGACACTTGGCTCGATGAATAAACATCTCAGACCTACGAGGAACGTGCCAACTCATCCTGGGAAAACACAGAGTCTCTGCAATCCAGTCCCTAGGGTAGTTGCTCATGAACTGAACATAGTGATCTCGCTCAGCTATGGGTAAATCAAGATGTGTATTGATGGTATCACGATTCATCGCATGCATAGGAGTCTTCACACGGCAATTGACAAAAATAGCAGTTTCATGGTGGCATTTCATGTAAAAGTGGTGGACGAAAGCGAGGTTACCCTAGGTACTCTCACGGATAAGGCTGGTGAGGCCAGACTCAGTCATTCTATTAACAAAAAGGATGGTTAGATGGTTTTAGAGGAAATGAGCATTCCTTAACCAAAGGATGCTTCTCAGTAAGGGCTAAGATCTCCTCAAAAGTTTGGGATGGCTCAAGCACAAGGCTAGGGGGTATACTATGTCAGGCCTCTTAGTCCTAGGCATGGCTACTAGCTAAACTCACAAAATTAAAAAGAGAAAATAATAAAAACACAAGGTTAACACAGGTGAAAAGCAACTACAGCTATCGTTGGCCGCGGCTAAAAGTAGGATTTGTCGCGGTGAAAACAAAAACGCAAATCAATTGAAAAGAAATACCATAACAATGAATGAAATGAAAGGAAAGAATCGGGGAGGTGAAATGCGAGAGTCACGCGCAAACGGTGATGGACGGCATGGTAGAGCAAGCGACTGATGACGACGGTGAAGGTAAAGGTGAAATTAAAGGAGAATAAACGAAACGAACATAAAAAGAAAATTGGCAGTAGATGAAGAGACACAATTTTCGCTACGGTGAACTAAGGTTTGGTGGAGGCAAAAAATACAAAAAATCTTGATGTTGGCTGCAGCAAAAAACAAACTCCATCACGGCGTACACTTCCTAAGAAGACACATATGACAATCAACAAATTTGGCCATAGCTAAAATTGAATCTAGTCGTGGTGAAACATCACAGAGACGCACAAACAAAAAGATAGAAACACAAAAAACAAGACAATAGCTGTCATTCAAGTGTAAAACTTCAACCAATCAATTTTGCACATCCTAACTCTGCAAGCAAACTCATTTCAACAACAAACCTCTTGAAGATAAGCCAAATTACAAATTCAAGGGAGTTTATTGAATTCAAAACAATCCTACCCTGTATGCAAACACTAAGCTACCACTACCGGCAATGTTCCTCCCCCACACTTGAAACATAAATATTCACAAAACAATCATTGAAAGCTCAAAGAAAATGACTAAGGGAAGGAAAGGAACAACATGAGAATCATGGCAGCTTATAGGTTTCATCGACTTTCCCATGCTCCTCTTTTAATTTTCCATACAGCACATGCATTGGTATGGTCGGTCCAGCTTACACTTTACTTAATGGCTCTACAAAATCAATTGAAATACCTCTCCCGGAGGTGTCATTGTTGGAAATTGTGCCTAGGGCCAATTATTGTACTTCATACATTATTTATTTTAATGTATTTTCTCCATTTAATAATCATAACCTTTGTATGTTTATTAAGATAATTGCATCTATGGGCAAATTATGAATATTGTCCTAAATGTCCTGGTCGGTTATCTCTGTGGGAACAAAGCTAAAGTAAGACCAGTATTACTTTGATAAGGTATGGAGATATGAGTCAAAGTCATAGGCACTTGTAAGAGAACATGGTGCTGGACCGACCCACTATGAGAAAGCTGCATGGATTAAGTCATTAGCTTATCTCATATGTAATCACGTCACAATGCCCTTTGACCTAAGATCATCATGGATTCCTACATGAAAGTCACTAAGCTTTGACCTAGTCAAAGGTCACCTTTGACCGGGTGATGATAAAGGCTATAATCGGGCTTAAGGGTTTTCATGTGGAGGAATGTGATTAATCAAGATGGGATTTGTCCCTCACATTAGTTGAGAGATATTACTGGGCCCTCGAAGAGTGGTCTGAGAAATGTATGGCTATACTGTAACGAAAAGGGGGTTTTCATTTCTTTGATTAGACTACTCAGGGATCGAGAAAGTAATGGTCAGGAATAGGAGGATAACATCATCCATGCCTCATCCTTGACCGAGATATCGTGTAACAAAAGGGACGTTATGTGGTTGCTAAAAGGTTACGTTGTGTTAACGATCTCCGTATGATTTGGGTAATCATAATGTCTTGCTAAAGACCGCTTATGACTTGTGGGCTTGTAGTGAGATTAGCCAACTGCCAACTTTATATGGGTCTATAGGGTCGCACACAAGAACAGCCCAACATAAGCTTTATTTCTAGGGTTTATTCAAATTTTAAATATATGTGTTTATATGTTGAAATTTGAAATTGCACAATATTATATAAATAATATTTGTGTGTGTTAGTTTAATTTATTTGATAAATTAAATAACTAGCATCAATTTAATTTATAAAGATAAATTAAATCTGTTGGCTCATTATTTGGATTAATTAAATGGATATGATTTGATCAGCTCAATTTAATCCAAATTAAGATTGCAAAATTCGAATTTCACATTTTGAATTTCAAATTTCAAATTTCAAGATTAGATCTTGAATATCCTTTTGAAATTCAAATTTCAAGATTAGATCTAGAATATCTTTTGAAATCCAAATTTCAAGATTAGATCTAGAATATCCTTTTGAAATAAAAATTCAAAATTTTCAATATTAATAAAAGATTAATCCTTGACTATGATGCACTCTATGAGCTTTATAAATATAAGTTTTCGTGAACCGAAGAGGCATCCCCATTCTGAATTTGAATTTGCTCTTGAGCCACGAAACCTTAGAGAGAGAGAGAGAGTGAAACAAAGAGGCGCCAGCACGCTGCTATTGTTGGAGACTGTTCACATGGATACCGGTAGAGGGAGGCGACTGAAAGAACGTCAGCTCCTCGTGATTGGAAGCAAGAGTATGGAAGGTTATTGAGTTTGAAGAAATCCAGATGCAAAGGAAGGGACAATCTCAAAATGTAAAAGGTACACCTTCATCTCCTCAATCTAAACGCCTTTGACAGATCCGTATTTGGGATTAGAAAATTTTAAATTCCGCTGCTTGTATGTCCTAATCCCAATAGTCATCACTTCTTATATAGGGAAAGGTATTCATGCACTCATCGATTTGTTTCACAAAATGTGTGTATGGCAATGAAAGTATGCTATCAACCGATGCAACATAAGTGCATTCTTCAATGTTTTCACATGAGCAAAATGGGGGATCAGGGAGTTTAAGAGGAATTTTCAAATCTTTTTATCAATTGATGCACATGAATAAAGATGTGAACATGCTAGTTCATTTTCTATTTCAAATGCAATGCATGCATTATCAATCACAACATTAACATCATTGACACTCAACAGCGAATAATCCTCACAAGGATGTTTCATAGCCTCATATATGTTAAAGTTAATCTTATTTTCCCCCTACTTCCATTGATATGCTTCCTCCTTTCATCCTAATGATAGTATTAGCAGTCCTCAAGAAGGGTCTACCTAAAATCAAGGTGGACTCGCCAACAGATTCTCTAGACATATCCAACATAAAAAAATCAGCAGGGAAAACTAAGTCCATTACCTTCACAAGAATATCCTCAACTATCCCATCTGGATACCTAATCGATCTATCTACTAGTTGGAGTACTAGGGATGTGGGCTTCAAGTTCTTGACTCCTAAGGCTTGATAAACCGAATTTAGCATCACATTAATCGCAGCCCCTAGATCTAATAACGCTCCCTCTTTGGTAATTTTTCCTATAGTGCAAGGGATGGTAAAAGATCCTGGGTCTTGACATTTCACAAGAAGATGTGGTTTAAATAAAGCTCAAACATTTGAGCTTACTTGGACTCTTTCATTAGGTCTAAATTTCCTTTTATTTGTGCACAAATCCATAAGGTATTTAGCATACTTAGGGACCTTTTTAACTAAGTCAAGCAATGGTATGTTTACCTCTACTTTGCTAAACAAGTCAAAAACTTCCTTTTCACTATCCTTCTCAGCAAGCTTTTTATTCATCATATATGAATTTGGAAAAGAGAGTTCGTGAATGTTTACCTCTTTACCTTTCGATGAGCCAGAACCATGCTTGCTTCTTTCCTTGTTCATGCTCAATGGCCCTTGCTCCAGAGCTAATCTTTCTTCTTTTTGTTGTAGTGAGGCACTTTCACTTTTCAGCATCAACTCCTCTTTTGTGCTCTCACTTCTCTTTTCTTTTGTAGCAGCTTGAGGAATCTCTTCAAACTCACTGGCCTCTTCTCTTTTTCCATCTTCTTCTTCATCCTCAAATCTCACTTACCTCCCATTTCTCAAATTAATTGTATTAAATCCCTTGGGATTGATGACGGTATTAGAGGGTATGGAGCTACCACTCCTCTCTTGTTGTTCATTCAAATTGTTGGAAAGTTGAGTGATGAAGGAGTTTAAGTTCTCGGCCTTGGTTTCCCACTGCTCCATCCTCTTCTTCAAAGAAGCATATCTAGCATCATTCTTTGAAGAATCCTTCTGAATAAGGGAGGTAAGCGAATTAAATTGGTTGGCAGTGGAAGCCTTCTCTTCCCTAAGTAGCATCAACATATTCTGAAGTAGTTGATTCGTGTCCTCTTTGGGTGGCACACTCAAGGCTTGTTGTGTGTTTTGAATGTTAGAGTTAAAAGGTGATTGAGCTTTAATTGTATTAGTTTTCTTCTTGAATTTCCTGAGTCTTAGAGTCAATTTTAGCCCATACATGACCTTTTTGTGCTTAAGTTGAGATTAGGAGTTGTTGATTTAGATTAATGCAATTTTGGGTTCATATGCCATGAATAGTGATGCTATTATGCCTAAAATCCATCGTGAGCAAATGATACTGCCCATATTTGTTATTTCATTTCAAGAATTCCTTACAAAAGGCAAGGGAAGCAACTCTGGATAGTTTCACCGTGGTGTAATCACAGTTCACCGTGGCCAAAGTTCAATCAAGTAGACAAAGAACTCTCGGGAGAGGTTCGCCACGGCGAACTATAAAGTTAGCCACGGTGAATATCGCGTATCAGCACCAGATTTTTACTCTAGATGGAAATTAACCCGACCTAGCTTTATAGATCCGACCCATGATGGTTTCTATTGCTAAATTAGGTAATTTTCAACCAGAAGAAGAGGAGGCAGAGGAAGGAAGGCAAGAAACACACACACACACACACACTCTCATTTTTCTCTCATCTACACACTCCAAACCCTACCTTCATTCAGTTTTCTTTCACCATCCATCCATTCATTATGCTTCGCTCATCCATTCAGAGCCTATTTCCATCATCTATGAGGAACTAAGCATCTCCATCCTCTTGAAGATTGAGTGAGCTGGAGTTTGAAGTGCTGAAAGGGGAGTATTTACTTTCAATCTGTATTTACATTATAGATTACTTAGAATCCGAGTTGGACTTTGTGATTTATATGTAAATAGTTGGTCTCGGTTGAGCCAAATTTGGATTATTGTGTATTGAGTTGTTTTATGATTGACAGAATGAAATGGAGTTCATTTTGCTTACACAATGAAGTCTTGTTGTTCTCTTCTATCATCCTAGTTGTGCTTGGTTTTAGAGTCAACATGCATCGAGTTGGTTTTGTCACTTTGCGATTTTAATACACACACTAAGAGTGCTTCAAGGATTTCATGGAATGGAGTTCATTGCATGTTATTCATGACCTAACAAGTCGTGTGGGGATTTAGAAGGAGATCATCGTATGACGCTCTGGACCCATACGAATTGTTAAGGTTTGTGATTTTGAACACTTAGTGCAAAAGTCGATACTCTACCTAATTTGTTGCGAACTATGATGGCCCAACTCATTTTCAAGAGGAACCACCCATAACACTCCCACTTTAATCCAAATTTACTTTGCTTCTCTTTACCACCTGAAAAAAAAATACCAAAAACAAGTTTTAAGTTTTGTAGTTGCATTAGATACAAAGTTTATCTTGAATTAAGAAACCGTTTGCATTTGCATCACAAACATAATCACAAGCTAAGGACTATTGGTACGCGACTAGCTTCCGGTGTTAACGACCCTGGGGTTATCACTATACAAACCTTGGAAATCAAAATTAATATTCTAGATCCATTTTCAATGCTAACCATTGATCTAAGTTTTCTAATTTGTGACTTACGATGGATCAAGAATTTGGCGCCGTTGCCGGGGAAGCTAAGTGCCATTAGTTGTTGGATTGTGTTTTTGTTTGTTAGTTTTGCATCTTTGTTTATAGTATAGGATTAGCTTGTGAATATCTTAGCATTGCATGGTAGATTGCATATGTTTCTACTGCATTCTGCATAAAATCCGCAATTTCTCCGTGACCAATTTCATTTTTTGCCGTGACGCACACTCAACTTCTCAGAGAAATTCCTCTTGGGTGTGCTGCGCCGCGACCAAATTTGAACTTCACCGCGACTAAAGTTGCAATTCTAAACGAGAGATACCTTCTCGGGTACCTTTCACCGCGACGCAAATCACATTTTTCCGCGGCCAAATTCCACTTTTACACCTCATTTACTTCATTCATTCCATTTTCAATTCATACACACACTTTTACCTTACATACACATTCATACACCCATACATACTTCTTTCATTCATTTTTTTGAGTTGTTTGTTTTAAGTTGTGTTAGCTTATCCTTTGCCTTGAATTTCCTCTTGTATGCCCAAAAAGAATCAGCTGGAACCTTTTGATCCTGAAATTGAAAGAACATTGAGGGAGAGACTTAGGGCTAACAAAAGAAAATAGAAAGGCAAAGTAGATAGAGGTTTAGTTTTAGAAGTAGAAGAATCTAGCTTAGGACAATTAGATAAATTAGGAGAAACTTCAGGAGAAATCATGGCTGAAAATATACCAAACCCTGAAAATAGAAATTTGAATGGAAATCAACAAGGGAATGAAAATAGGAGAAATCGTGAAAAGAGAGAATAGGGGAGAATAATGGAAACAATAGAAGAAGAACTATAAGAGAAGCTACAACATCTGATGTTAATTATGATCCATTTACTGCTGCTTGCCCAAATTTTGATGTGAATTCTGAAATTAAAGGTTTATTAATTAATTCTCTTCCTAAATTTCATGGCTTGCCAGGAGAGGATCCATACATCCATTTGCAATCATTGTCAATGATTTGCCAGAGCATGAAACCTGTTGGAGCCTCACTTGATCAAGTGCTATGGAAGGTGTTTCACCTATCGTTGGAAGGGAAGGCAAGAGAATGATTCATAAGTCTTCCGAGGCATGTGGTGAATGCCTATTACAGTTGGATAAATTTGAAGAAAGCATTTTTGGAGAAATATTTTCCAGCATCAAGAACTTCATCAATGAGGAAGGAAATTTATTCAGCAAGACAAGAGTATGATGAATCGTTGTACGATTATTGGAATAGATTTTAAGACCTTCTTTCAAGATGCCCTCACCACCAAATACCGGATGAGCAGTTGGTTCAATATTTTTATGATGGGTTGAAGAGCCAAGAAAAAGGGATATTGGACGTAGCTGCTGGAGGTTCATTGATTGATTTAACAACCGAAGAAGCTTGGGAGCTTATCAAGAAGATGGCTTTGAAGCATCAACAATATAGTGTGAGAGACACTAGGGCTATCCATGAAGTTGGAAATTCAAGTGTTCATAATAGGAGAATGGACACCCTAGAATCAAAGGTAGATTCTTTGGAAAGTAAAGTCATATCCCAATTGTCTCTTATTACTGCTGAATTGAAGAACCTAAATGTTAATAAGCTACAGCCATCCATGGATTTAGCTGCTCCAAGTTGTGAAACTTGTGGGTCAGTTATGGACATTACAAGTGTGTGCCCAAGCAGATTTAAAGAAGTTTCTATGATATACCAAGGGAGACCGAATCAGAAATGGGATTGCTATTCCAACACATACAATGAGGGATGGAAATCAAATCCAAAGTTCAGTTGGAAAGGTGAAGAAACCAATGCCCAAAGATTCCAAAGGAGTGTAGGAGCTGGACCTTCTAACTCCAACATTCAAAATACACAACAAGCCTTGAATGTGCCACTAAAGGAAGATACAAATCAGTTGCTACAAAATATGTTGGTGCTACTCAAGGAAGAGAAGGCTTCCACCTCAAATCAATTCAATTCGCTTGCCTCGCTTATTCAGAAAGATTCTTCGAAGAATGACGCAAGATACGCTTCTTTAGAAAAGAGGATGGAGCAGTGGGAAACAAAAGCTGAGACCTGAATTCCTTTGTCACTCAACTTTCTAATAACATGAGTGAACAACAAACAAGGAATGGAGGCTCTATACCATCAAATACCGTCATCAACCCTAAGGGACTGAATGCAATAAATTTGAGAAGTGGGAGGCAAGTGAAATTTGATGCAGAAGAAGAACATGAGAAAGGAGAGGAGGAAATTGAATTCGAAGAAGTTCCACAAGCTGCTGGAAAGGAGAAGAGAAGTGAGAGCACAAAAGAAGAATTGTTGCTGAGAAAAGAGAGTGCCTCACCACAACAAAAAGAAGAAGAAAGAAGAAATCTGGAGCAAGGGACAACAATTAAGAACAAGGAAAGAAATAAGCATGGTTCGACCTCATCGAAAGGTAAGGAGGTAAACATTCATGAACTCCCTTTTCCCAATTCATATTTGATGAATAGGAAGCTTGTTGAAAAAGATAGCGAAAAGGAGGTTTATGATTTGTTTAGCAAAGTATAGGTAAATATACCATTGCTTGATTAGTGAAAAAAGTCCCTAAATATGCTAAATATCTCAAGGACTTGTGCACCAATAAAAGGAAATTTAGACCTAATGAAAGAGTCCAAGTAAGCTCAAATGTGTCAGCCTTGTTTAAACCACAACTTCCTGTGAAATGTCAAGACCCAGGATCTTTCACCATCCCTTGCACTATAGGAAAGATAACCATAGGGGGAGCGTTGTTAGATCTAGGGGCTGCTATTACTGTGATGCCAAAATCTGTTTATCAAGCTTTAGGGGTCAAGAACTTGAAACCTACATCTGTGGTACTCTAACTAGCGAATAGATCGATGAGGTATCCAAACGGGATAGTTGAGGATATTCTTGTGAAGGTGAATGACTTAGTTTTTCCTGCTGACTTTTATGTGCTTGATATGTTTAAAGAGTCCATTAATGAATCCACCTTGATTTTAGGTAGACCCTTCTTGAGGACTGCTAATACCATAATTAGCATGAAAGAAGGAAGCATATCAATGGAAGTAGGAGAAAATAAGATCAATTTTAACATTGCTGAATGTTAGTGCTCTTGATGCTGTTGTTGATGATGCATGCATTGACTATGAAATGGAAAATGAATTGTCATGTTCACATCTCTATTCGTGTGCATCATTTGATGATAAAGATTTGAAAATTCCTCTTAAACCTCCTGATTCACCATTGCACTCTTGTGAAATCATCGAAAAATGCACCCATCTTGCATCGGTTGAAAGCATGCTTTCACTGCCATACTCACATTTTGAGAAATCAATTGATGAGTGCATGCATACTTTCCCTTGTATAAACAGTGATGACACCTCCAGGAGAGGTATTTCGAATGATTTTGCAGAGCATTTAAGAAGAGCATCGCCTGAACCGGCTGTACCTGTGCATGCGTTGTATGAAAAATCAAAAGAAGAGCATGGGGACACCGATGAAACTCATAAACCGCCATGACTATCAGGTTGTTCCTTTCCTTTCCTTAATCATTTGCTTTGAGCTTTGAATGATTATGCTGTGAATGCGAATGATTTAAGTGTGGGGGAGGAACATTCCCAGTAGTGGTAGTTTAGTTTAGATATGTATTGTAGGATTGTTTTGAATTCAATAAACTCCCTTGAAATTATGATTGGCTTACCTCCAAGAGGTTTGTGTTGAAAAGAATTTTGCTTGTAAAGTTAGAATGTGCATATTGTTGGGTTGAAGTTCTAGGCTTGAATGCTGGATGATTTTGTGTGTTTTGTGTTCCATCTTTGTGATTTTCCTCTCTGTGATGTTTCACCGTGACTAAAATCAATTTTAGCTATGGCCAAATCTGTTGATTGTCTCTTGTGAGCTCTTAAGAAGTATTCGCCACGACTAACTTCATTTTTAGCCGCGGCCAATTTCATGACCTTTCATATTTTCGCTGCGACCAAATTATTTGTGCGTCGCGGCAAAAATCATGTCTCTTCACCTTCATCATTTGCTTTTTAAGAAAAACTTCTTCATGTCCTTCCATTTCACATTATCGTTTCACCGTAGCTGTCGTTGCTTTTCCTCTAGTCGCCGTGTAGTTCACCGTTGGCCACCACAATTCTTGCATTCCACCGCCACTTTTCATGCCTTTCATCTTCTGTAAGCATTCCATCTTTCTCGTTCCATTCCATTGTATTTTGTTTCATTTTTCGCTGTGTTCATCGTTGCTGTCGTCGCCTGTTCTGCGATTTTCGCCGTGACAAAAAAGAGTATTCGCTGCGACCAAATATATATTTAGCCGCGATGAAAACTGCTTTTTACCGCGGCCAAAGTTGACAGTAGTTCTTTTTTGTCTGTGATTAACTCTATATTATTGTTCTATGTGCCATTTGTGTGAGTCCAGCTAGCTACCATGCTTAGAACTAAGAGACCTAATGTAGTGGAACCCCTAGCCCTGAACCTGAACCAGCACAGACTTTTGAGGAGATCATAGAGCTTACTGTCGACCGTCCTTTGGTTAAGGAACGGTCATTTCCTTTGACTCCTACTGACCACCCTTTCGTTAGGTGTATAACTCAGTCTGGCCTTCTCAGCCTTATCCGCAAACGTTCCCAGGGGAACCTTGCATTCGTTCACTATTTCTACGCCAGTTGCCATCATGAGTCTACTATTTTCATCGATTGCAGAGGGAAAACCCCTATGCATGCGATGAATCGTGATACCATAGGCACCCATCTTGCCCTACCCACACCTGAGGGTGACCACTTTGTTCAGTTCATGAGTAATTACCCTACGGACGAGATTGTAGAGACTTTGTGTCTGCCTGGAAAGGGATGGCATGTACCTCAGAAGTTTGAGATGTACATTCGCCGTTCTGAGTGTCGCCCATAAACGAAACCTTACATCCACCTAGTTTGTAGCAACATCCTACCCACCAGCCACCTTGCTAACCTCACGAAGAAACATGCCATCTGCATTTACATGTTAATGCAGGGGATCGGTTTTGATATATCCACTCTCATTTACTCTTCCCTTCGTGAGGCCGTACTTACATCGAAAACCATGAAGGCCATCATTTTTCCGTACCTCATTTCCGACATGTTCACTGCCCTAGAGATAGCCCATGTGTGACATACCTTAACTTAACCCTTAGCTTCATTATATATTGATTTGGAATTAATGGGAAGCCTCAAAGTGATTAGAAAGTCCAAAAGTTTTAATTTTAAAACTTTCAAGTTCTTTGAAAGTTACTATTCACTGCATTTTGGACCAACTTTGAAAATTCATAACTAATTCTAGAAAAATCAAAATTGAGTGCTTCAAATTTCTATTTGAAGCTTGTAAGTTCCTTTATAAGTGAAAAATACTCATTGAGTCATTTACTTGCCCAAATGATACAGTTTAATTCATGAAAAAGTACTGTTCATTTGGTCATTTTTCTATTTTCCCAGGTTTTTCTGTGATTTTCTTCAAAATTTGGAACTTAATGAATTTCTGTGCAAAACTCCAAATCTGGTGTTCTTTAACTTGTTTTAAAGCTTGAAAGTCCAGCTATTTTTCTGTAAACTTTCAGCTCATTTGGAGTTCATTTACTCTATTTCACAACAGGTCAAAGTTAGGGGTTTGACCAACTTTACTTTGATAAAAAGTCAAACTTTTCATTTTCAAACATCATCTTTTTGAAACCCTAACTCTTAATCCTTTTTGAACCATATTTGATCATTCATTTAGGAGTTCTTGGCTATCATATATCATCCATACATGCATAGGTTTCACATCACATATTACAAATCCATGCTCATGACAAATTCCTTGCTTTAACTTCATAAACTTTCTCCTTACCCTTTGATGCACTTGTACCTAGAAATGGTTAATGGGGGAGGGTGAGATTCGAGGAATCCCAGTAGCAAACATTACAAATAATGCATGTAGGATGAATGCTAGTGCATGATATGCTTGCCTTACATTGGCTCATGTTCACATAATGAAATGCTGCGTGCTCAATGTTTCGTGAAATGTACTTATGGCCATAGTAAAAACAAAAACAGAGCTTCATTCATTCATACATGCTTCACATAATCTAGCAAAGCACTACAACAAATCAATGTATAACATAAACATCACATACATACAAGTAAGTAAGTTCACTACCTTTTATACTTTGCCTCCTCCTTTTGTACCTTGATCTTCTAACTATAACTTTTCTTTGTCACTTTATGGCCCTAGATAAGTAATGGCATTATTAGAGTCATGAAAAGTGAATGTCCAATGGGCCACATTAGCCCTAAAGGCTTACTTTTGCCCTTGGAGTTCCTATAAATTACATTTGGTCACTTTCTTTCTTAAATTCGCATGGTAACCAAAAGCTACCAGCATTTTGACCAAACTTTCAAAAATCATAATTAATGCTATATAATCTAATTGGGGTGGTTCAAATTCCTATGTGAATCTCTTTCAGTATAATTTCATATAAAAATACTCAATTCTGGCCATCACAGCCATATCATTCCCAGAATTTTGTCAAATACAAACTGTTCCAGATTTCATCCCAGAAACAAGACACAATTTCAAAAATTCATATCTCCCAGCACACAAGTCCAATTAGGCCATATGACCTATCAAATTGAAGCTTGATAAGTATACTTTTATTAAGGAAAGTTTCATGGTCATTGGATAACATTTGGCCACAAAAACACGTTACAATCATAGTGCTTCCAGAAAACGAATTTCATAGCACTTACTCATTAACTTCCAAAAATTCCAAATTCATATACAAGCATCTAAAAAATCATGAACACTTGTATACCTACACAAAAACTCATTTTGAATCCATTGGAAGCATCAAAATCATCAAAACAATTCATCTTCATCAGATTCCAGACCAGACCGAAACAGCGCACACATATTCAACAATATGAATTTTTCAACTTCCATCACTTCTACCACTTGATTCATGTTTCCAAACTCTCACTCATGCATGGGAAAACATGATTTCAACTCTTTTATATCAAATGGAAAATTGGACAGCACCTCCGCTAATTTCTCATGATTTTCCAAATTTACAAAAGTCACAAGACAACTCAAACAACATCAACATCATCATCAATAAGCTTCTTTCAACAAGAGGAAGCATTTACAACCAACAAATGGCTTTAAATCCCTATCTTTCTCACTTTTCTCTCAAGAAACCTAGGTTATGAACTTGAGAAAAGAGAGATCAATTCTATGTATATCTCACAACTTCATGCTTGCTTACCTTGATTTTCTCTTCAATTTTTCTCTTCTTCTTCCTCCTTGAGAAATGACACCTCTTGCTCTCTTTTCCAGTTGGTTATTTCATGCAGAATGGGCGGGAAGATGAAGGGATATATGCTGATTTATTAATTCATAAGTTAATGGGATGGAAGGCTAAGATTTGCTCTTGCAATTTAATCCTAATCTAAGGGCCTAGATTGATGCCACCTTAGGAACAAATGCTTGCTTCTCATTTGCTGTAATGGGCTGGTTAGAATCTGGTTTGGTTAGCCCAACTAGATCCCATTCGGTTACTTTTACCGATTGCACTTTTTACCAGTAAACTTAACTTTATTCCGGTAAATCTTTTTCTACTTTTCTGGAGATATTTTCTTCCTCATTTAATCTTCATAATTTCATCTTGAATTTAGCAAAATTATTATCCCCAAAATACCCTTTACTTTTCTCAAATTTTACAGGATTAATTTATCCTGTCCAAAATCCCTGAAAAATGTACAATCGGAGAGCAATATTCTTTTTGGGCCTTGAAAAATACTATATTTTTCACTGATTCTCAAGCCCTTTTCCTTTTTCCAAAATTCCCTCTAGATATTTCAAAATAAATTTTTGAAATAATTATATTTCGGGGATTTTCGGGTCTTTTTCGGGTATCTTTCCCAATTTTCGGGAAAATCGCCTTAATTGTACACTGGATAATAATTTTATTAAATACTATATAATTCACTGGATTTTTATATTTTTATATAAATTTTTGGAGGGCTCCTTGTACCTTAAATAATTATTTTTCCCTTTTTCACCCTTCAAAATTATATAAATAAAAATCTAATTTGAATTTGGAAAATCCGTGTTTCGTCATTGCGATCCATAAGTAGAGATCTATCTATTGGGCATATGTAAATTTTCTGATATTTTGTTCAACTGGTTGACTTTTGACTTTGGCTTTTCCTTTGTCAAATAACCAAAATGCCCTTCAACTTTCTCATAATTACCATTTTGCCCTTACTTTCTCTACTTTTTCCAAAATTACTATTTTGCCCTTACTTTTGATACTGAAAGACCTTTATGCCCTTGGTCTTTTATTAAATGACATATGGGTCCCTTCCTATAAGGTTTCCCATCCTCATATTGCTTCTAGGGCAAATATACTTAATTTTGGAATTCACACGGAACTCTGTGCCTGAAC
>JANTPZ010149224.1:0-19281 GCA_025593235.1 Vachellia pachyceras
AAAAAAAAAACACTTTTGAGTACAAAACCATGGTTTCTGAATCAGACCACGCAAGACCTTTATAAGAGAGTTTCACATGTCTCAGCCATGGCTTCAAATAATGATAGTGACACTGTGTGTAATGTCAAAATTGTCCCTGCAAGAATATGGTTCTTATGGTCAATGAACGTAAAGAATGTAGTGATTCTTGAAAAGCAAAGTCAATTTATTCACCCCTCTCTGGAGGATTCGGATATTAGAAAACTATTTCTAACCATCACCCATGTGTCACCGTGCGTAGTCAAACGACATATGCTTTGGAATGAGCTATCTAGACTCCAAGGAGGTATCCGAGATGCTTGGTGTATTACAGGGAATTTGAATGCTAAGCTAACAATGGAAGAATGAAAAACAGATGCTACATGTGGGACCCCTAAAGATAGGGATTTTTCTAGTTGGTTTTATGGTGCGAACCTGAATGACTTGGGTTTCTCCGAACCCAAATTTACGTGGCAAAGGAAGGGAAGTACAGCTCGCTTGGATTAGAGCAATAGCCAATGATAAGTGGCTATTGCAGTATATCTCGACTCAAATGTTGTCCATCTACCCCAGCTAGATCTGACCACACACCACTGCTTCTAACTTTAAGGGAGTTTCAAAATAGCATGTACCATGAGAAGCCTTTCAGATTTATAGCATCTTGGGTGCTTCATGACTCCTTCGGTGATTTTGTCAAAGTGAATTGGGATAATAATGACAGCTGGTCGAATAAGGTTAATACATTTGCACTGGTATGTTGTAGTGGAATAGGGAAGTGTTTGGCTACACAGATTATCGCAAAAGACAACTCTTGAAATGCCTTAATGGCATTAATTGAGCTTTAGCACGTCAACCATTGAGAACAGATCTTGACATCCTGCAACAAGAATTATGGAAGGAGATGGAGAATATTCTCATTCAGTATAGTTTAATATGGGTCCAAAAGGCTAGATCGGAGTGGACAGTTCTTGGCGACAAAAACACCAAGTTTTTCCACTTGAGAGCTAATGGAAAGAGGAAACGGAAACATATAAAAGCCTTAAGGGACCAAGATAGGACTTGGATGTACGATAAGTCACTTATCAAGAGTAGAGCATCAGCGTACTTTAAACATCTTTTCACAGACAGAGGACAGGTATGAGAGCCTATTACATGCAATGTAGGTTTTCCTGCTATTTCCCAAATTATGCGAGCAACACATGATGCCAAAGTGGGGGTCGATGAGATTAAAGAAGCTCTATTTGCCATGTGTGCATTGAAATTTGTAGGTCCAGATGGTTTGAATTGAATGCGCTATTTTTCCAAACCCAACGGCTCCATGTGGGCCCTTCAATTATATCACTAGTGCAACAACTGTTTGACCACCCGGAGGAAATTGACAGTATAAATAAGACATTAATCGTCTTAATTCCGAAGATGGAGACACCGGAAACATTCACGGATGTGTAATGTGGTATATAAAATTGTCACTAAAATTGTCTCTCAGAGGGTAAAGGAATTCCTCCCAAGTAGTATTAGCCTCTTTCAATGCAACTTTGTTTCAGGGTGCATGAGCTGATAACATTATTTTGGCGCATGGGGTAATGCATACTATGTGAAGTACAAAACGAAAGAATGGGATGATGGCCAACAAGATTGATCTGGAGAAGGCATATGATCAAATTAACTGGGAGTTCCTCATGGAGTGCTTGATAGAACATCAACTTCCCCAAAGCTTGATTCAAGTGATTCACCAGTGTGTTTCCACCTCGCATGTGCGCCTACTATGGAATGGCTCGAAAGCTGAGTGCTTCAAACTAATCAGAGGAGTTTGTCAAGGTGAACCGATCTCCCCGTATCTATTTGTCATATGTATGGAAAAGCTGACTCACCTAGTTCAAGAAAGCGTTGAGCGTAGAGACTGACGGCTTGTTAAGCTAAGCACGAATGGGCCGACTTTATCTCATCTTATGTCAGCGGATGATATTATGATCTTTGGGGAGGCGTCCTTATAACTGGTGGAGGGGTATTAAAGGGTGCCTCACCCGATTCTGTCACTCATCTGGCATGAAAGTAAATGCTGCGAAGTCTAATTGTTACTCCCAGTCAGCAACAAGATCTTAGCGTGGCCCTTCGCTTTAACCCCCCATAGCTGATCTCAGCGAGTTTCTCTGTTGCATAAGAGAGTCTCTAAGGACACCTATTAAGGAGTAGTGGATCGGGTCAAAAGAAGACTAGCGAGCTCGAAAACTAATGCACTGTCCCATGCTAGACAAAATACCCTGATAACATCTGTCACGTTTGCCATTCCAAACTATACGATGCAGACTACATCCTTGTTAGCGAGTTCGTGTAGGAAGCTCAAAAAAGGGAACAGGGACTTCCTTTGGGGATCTACACCAGAAAGAAGGCGAGTGCACCTTATAGCATGGGGCAGGGTATGTCAGAATAAAGCGCAAGGACTAAGGAGGGCTTAATATCCGACATATACACCAACAGAACGAAGACTTTCATATGAAACTTGGACTGGACCTCATTAAGCGCAGAGACTCGTTATGGGTGCAAGTGATGCAGAGTAAATACAAGTGTGGGGATGACTTCATCCTAAACATTGACACGAGACGTTCGGGCTCTAATACGTGGCAAGGTGTAAAATGTGTACGGGACAAGATGGAAGCTGATCATAAGTGGAATGATAAACACACGAGAGTGTGTTGGGGATGTACGAAGGATGGCTCATTCACAGTTAAGTCAGCCTACCAGTGCCTCCACAACGGCGGGCTGCCTGTAAGGAGCAAGTGGAGAAGAATATGGAAGCTAGTTGTTCCCCAATGAAGCAAAACTTTTATGTGGCTCCTTCTACATGATCGACTACTCACTAACGAAGCTCGATAAAGGAGGAATATGACTCAAGACAGTAGATGTGCAACCTCAACAGTATGGCGGAGACTGCTCTTCGGGACTGTGAGGAAGCACACTTTTATCGGTATCAGTTGGTTCCACTCAGTCATCAATGTAGATTTTTTGAGCTTGACCTCATAGAATGGGTTGACATGAGCCTCCAAACTACGGATGTAAATTGCATTAGACAATGGATCAATTTTTTCACCATTTCCTATTAGCTCTTATGGAGAGGAAGAAACGCTCGTATTTTTGATTGGAGAAGGATTATCAATGCCTCGATGTTTGCTCAGGCCTCTGCTAATCTGCTATCATCTCTTTTATTGAGAGGACTAGCTTCAGCTACGACGAACTCAACACTTAGCATCAGATAACCTTATCATGCCCAGCACATGGCTCCTTCCTGAGCAGGGATGGTATAAAGTAAATGTGGATGGAGCATACTCTGAACTAAGTCAATGTGGAGGCAGTGGTGGACTCATTAGGGATTGTCAGGGCAACTTTGTGGGTGCCTTTATGCATCGCCTCATGCAGAGTGACCATTTTGATGTGGAGATGTGGGCATGCTACTTTGGCCTAAAGATAGAATGGGACATGGTCTTAAGAAGAATCACTCTTCAAATGGACTCGTCGGACATGATGAGTATCATTACATGGTCTTAATAGGAGTTTGGTAAATGAAATTAGACAGTGGTTTCAATGAGACTGGATAATATGGGTACAACAAGTAGCAAGAGACGCCAATGATGCATCAGACTTTCTAGCAAAGCGAACTCTACCTTGTGTCCCTGGCTTCCATCCTCTCAACAGTAGCTTTGAAGGCTTAGACTAGGTCCTGGAAAGGGATCGCTCTGATTTGCCTCAGATTAGCGCCTGAGCTTCTTTTTCATTTACGTCTATGTATAAAAAAATTGCCCCCGCAAACCTCGTCATTTGACATGGATTTTTTCATTTAATTTAAAAATACATTTTATCATATATATATGCTTATTAATTATAATATATTTCCGAATCACTTTTTTATGTGAAATTACCAAAAGACGTACATAAGCTAATGATGTAATTGTATAATAACAAACTTTCATTTACATTTTTGTTTAAAGTTTTTTGTAACACAAAATATATGTCAGAAGAAATGGAATGTTAAAAAAAATAATAGTGATGTATCTGTCACATGACTTATAACTTTAAATAAGGTATTTATAGGATTAGTTATTTTTTTTGCAAAAAATACGTATTCATATTATTTAATAATGATAGAGTTTAAAAAAATGGAGAAGAAGAAGAAGTAAAGACAAGGGAAGGAGCAAGGTATTTTTGGTAGTCACAGTGATGACTCCAACAACAATAGAAGATAAAAGTGAAAAAAATATAGCTCTTTTCAAACCATGTTCTTAAGCTATGGTTTTGAATAAAATAGCACTTCCAAATTTTTCACATATTTGGTTATCCAAACCCAACGTAGAAATTATGATTAAGAAGGTGCTTTTTTAGCATTTTCCAAAACACAAGGATGAATTTTAAAACTATGATTTTGAAAAAACAAAACAACCCAAACACCTTCTCCGTAACCAATTTTTGAAAAAAAAAAAAACCATGGACGAGTGAAAATCATGATTTTTCAAAAAGTTATTTCTTTCTATTTTTTCATAAGTTATGTTTTAAATTCTATTTTTTGAAATTATTTTAATCACTTTTCTCCTACAAATTAGTCTCCAAAAACTAATTAATGCACTGATATAGAAGAGAGAATTATAGATCAATCAAGGATTAGAAAAATTTATTAGCGAGACATACTTCACTGAATTGTTATTGGCATGTGTTTACTATAACTCATCTCATATATTTACCTCGTAAACCGTAAATAACGTTGGAAAAATAGTTTTTTACAGATAAATTCAAATATGCCTTATAAAGTGAACTCCAAAAACTTATAATTAACAATGAAAATAAGCGGTGGAAGCAAATATAGGGAGATTGAAATTGTTTTCCATTGGAATATTCCATTGGGAATTCATATAAGTGATAAAAAAGAGGATCTGGTTAGGGTGCTCATCAAAGTAATGAGCTCCTCCAATCCATTAAATATGAACCATCCAAATTTGATTCTGAACGGTTCAGATCTGATTTTTTAAAATAACAATTTTTTATAAAAATCATTATTTGAAAATATGTAATGGTTAAAAAATTAATTTTATTTTAAATTTTATACCAATTCAAATAAGTTTTTTCATAAAAATAAAAAATAAAGAAAATAAATGTGAACAATCTAAATTAAATTTGTACGGACCAAATATAATAGGTTGGGAGAGTTTATCACTCTGGACGTGCACCTTGACCAATTCCAAAAAGGAAAACATAAGAAGTAACTTGTACGAAAACTCCTTCAAATCACACTTAAACTTGAATTCACTAATCAAACCATGATTAAGCAGTAAAATCCTAAAACATATAAACAAAAACCTTCACTAATGATGTAACACCTCCTATTTCCCCCTATATATTCATATGAGATCACTTTTGAACCACTCTTGGGCTTTAGATATTAAATTTTGACCCAAATTGTGAGCTTGGATTTTCAAAAACGTAAAAAAAAACATTGTTACTATTCAGGGTCACTTTTCCAGATTTCTGGCCTAACTTTGAAAAATCATAATTAATGTTAGAAAAATCAAAATGGAGTGGTTCCAATTTCTAAATTTCGCTTGTTAAGTGACATATAGGGAAAAATACTCATTGGCCCTAAAACTTGCCCATTTGAATAAGTTTAATCCAAAACCATTTACTGTCCAATTGGTCAATTCCAGTTTTTCCAGTTTTTACCTTAAACTTTGGAAATTCATATCTCTCAAAATACACATCCAAATTTTGCAAACTGTATATCATTTTAAATCTCAGGATGTGTAGTATTTAACTGAAAAGTTTCAACTCATTAGGAGTTCGTTTGCTATTTTTATTGCTCATGTGAAGCCGATCAGTTTTTCAGGGCCTTTTGAACCCTTTAGCTTTGGAAATAAACTTTTCTTAAAATTCACCAAAACCTTTTTTTAGTTCATTAACCCACCTCTAACCTACATGATCACTTCTTTACCATTCCTTAGAACTTTTAGCCCATTTCATGCATGCATCATCACATATTTGCATGATACTTCATGTTGAGGTTTAAGGGTTACAATCACATCAACTTCATGGAGAGTTTAGCAACTCATATTCATACAAAAATCATGTAAGCAAGTGCATCTTCTTCACTCATCTATAAACTTTTCCTTACCCTTGCTTGAGCTTCCACCTACATGGTTAGTGGGGGAGAATGAGATTTTTGGAAATCTCAATAGCAAAACTAACTAATCAAAGACATTGTGAATGTGCATATTATAACTTTAAACAAGTGGTTAGCATACAATATGTGACATTTCAAAATACAATTTATAAATTCATATGGCCATAGCATCAAAGTCACATTTCATACACAAACCATCCACTTCAATCATCACAAAATCATGTATCATTCACAACCAAGTTTCATAAAACATAAGTTAGGGTTAGTAGTCTTGCTACCTTTAGCTTTGCTTTGCTTTCCTTTTTACTTGAACTTCAAAGTTCTCTTGGATCCCTTCCAAGTGTGCTCTTGAGGGTCTCAAATCCCTAAAGATCATGGCATAATATTCATATGAACATACAACCATCAATATGCCATAAAACTTGCAAAAACGCACAAAACCCCCTTTTGGTTTTTCTAAGAGTCCTACAAGTTCAAGACTTGATTTTTATGGCCCTTAAGGCTTCTAAAATCCATCTCTTAGCTTTACCCTACACAAAACATCATTTTAAAGCCATTGGAAGCATTAGAATCATCAAAATCACACTCCTTCTATTTATTTTACAGATTTTTTAAAAAACAGAAAAAGAAAGGTTCTTGGATTTTTCAACTTTTGTTTACGAATACTTGTGTATTCTTGCTTCCAAATCATGATTCAAGCATCATATGACTCAAACACCTCTTTCCCCTACAATACCTCAAATGGACAGCACCTCCTCCAACTCTTAGGGTTTCCAAAGTTCCAACAACAACACCCAACAATAATCAAAACAACAAGAACTTTCATTAAACTACTCTTGACAACTTAAAGAGAAGCTTGCAACCTTTTAATGTCTCTAAAACCTTTCATTTTCTCTTTTCACCTTTTGAAACCCTATCCTCTCATATTCAAAAGGAGAGACTCATTCAAGAAATCAAACCATTAGAAAGGTGAAAGAGGTTGCAAGTCTCAAGAAAAGATGTTGCTTGGGTGGTTGGAAGCTTACCTTGTGTGCGTAGCTCTTCTTCCTTCTCTTCTTGCTTCAAGATGACGTTTTTTGGGAGCTTGTGAGGAGAGAAAATTTCAGACCAAAGAGAGAGGGAGAGAGTGGCGGTTTTTGAGAGAAAAATGGAGAGCTTTTGCTTATAATAACCCCTCTCAAAACTTGAATAGCTAGGATTTAAACTTAATGGCTAAGTTTTCCTCTTGAAGCTTGAGATCTTGCCAATTGTCAAGCCCATGTGGTAAGTGAAAAAGGTATCATAATTACTCTCAACCACCACATTAATGGCTTAGTTGTGCTGACTAGATCCATTATTGTCCAGTTACTTGATTCGGTAGCATACATTTCCGTAAAATACCATTTATACGGGTAATTATCTTTTTATTTTTCTAGAGACTTTCTCTCTCATGTGGTGCCATTTCCTAGGCCTCCTTTCCTAGGTGGCGTCATGTCCTAGCGCTTAGCATCTCCGGGTTTCCATCGTAACTCGTCAGGATTCCTCGATTTGCGTGCAACACCGTAAAATGTGCTTTCGGCGGCCAATTTGACTTAAGGGCATGAAAAAATTCTATATTTTTCCTTGATACTCCAGCCCTTTTCCATTCCTCCAAATTCTTCCCGGATTCTCCGTAATTAATTTTTTAAGAAAATACTTTTTCGAGGCTTTTGGGCATTGTTGTTCTCCGTACTTTGAAACTGCCCACATCGGACACCGGGTAATAATTTTATTAATTACTTTATGACCCAACTAAACTTTTCTCAGTTCGGGTCTATGAAGTTTGAGAACTCTTGCTACCTCAAATAATTAGTTCTCAGTCATCCTTAACTCCGAAATCCTTTAATTACGAAAATGCCATTACTTGTTTTACTTTCCACTTATTTACGAAAATGACACTACCTTCTTATTTCTTTCTTAATTACCAAAATGCCATCATTTTTTCTACTCTTTCTTAATTTCAACCTTACCCTTGGTTGACTTTGACATTTTTTGTCAACTTTGACTTTTGAGTTAACTTTGACTTTTTGGTCGACTTCGACTTTTGATCAAATTACCAAAATGTCCTTATTATTTGATGACATTTTATGCCCTAGGTCTTTTTATTCAAAATGATCATTTTACCTTTATTATTATGCCAAATGACCATTTTGCCCTTCAGTCATTTCTACTTAAAATTCCCAAGACTAGGGACTTAGTCAATCATCCTTTCTTGTCTATAGGCATTTTCCTTTCTATTTTTCTTATCTATGGTGCCTTAAATCATTTCATAATTCATGAGTTTGACCTTTATTTTCATTTATGAAATTTGGAATGTACAAATGACAGTTTTGTTTGTAGATAGCACAACTTTCTTTCCTATGATTTGAACTTGGTGAGGGAACGCTGATTGTAGCTGTGTATTTCGCATTTCAAGGGCAAGGTACAACAGGCTCATTTTTGTTCCCTTTGTTCCCAGTCTTAGACTGATCGCAAAGCATTCTGGCTACATGAGAATTCATTAGTAACACCTCTTCATGGTCATCAATGTTGTCGCCAATTGGCTGAGCTGCTACATGCGGTAGTGACGTGAATGACGCTGTTGATGACGTTCCTTGCTGAAGTTGCCCTGCTAAGTGATGGGAATAAAATATGAACCAATAACTCCGCAATTGCACAAGCTGTATCAAGTAATAAAAAGTGAGTAGAATATCGTTTTCACAAAAACTTGGTACCAACTAAGTTTAGCAATGATTTTACACTTTCATTTAAGTTGAGCGAAATACATAGATATAATAAAAAATTGAATAAAAATCTAACTAGAAGAATAAATTAAATCTTAACTATAACTAACGCTAAGGGTGATTCTAGATCTTAAACAACAACTTAGATTATTATAGCCTTGATTACTTCTTAGTATTTAATTTCTCCCCTTAATTGTAATTAAAGTTATATATGCTAATCTAGGATTCTCAATGAACTAAATAGGTCTTCCTACTCAATAAAAGACATTCTAATTATGTTAACTAATCTCTAATTCCTTAGATGATTACATAATTAGACAAAATAAAATGCAAGCCTAATGTTACTATGTAGGGCCGGTAGGTGTATTCATATCTTACAAGCAAGTTAAGTTATAAAAATTAATCCTACACAATTTAACTCAAGGTATACTTTAAATTCCTTTTTCCTAGGCTCCTTTAGAACACCAAAATCTATCATAATAAGATCCCTTATTTTTTAGGACAGTCAAGCACATAATTGAATAAACAAATATAACATTAAAGCACTTAAAGATTGAAATTATCATTCACTAATTCATAATCAAACTACAATAATCCAAAATGAAGGTTTATCTATATAAATTGAGCATTCCCATGAATAAAGTAAGAGCTAACCAAACAAAAGATAAAAGAAATAAAAAAGAATATGAAAAAGGGATAAACTAATAATCAGAGCTGAACCCCTGTTCGTGGTATTAATCTTTTGCATCTTTAGGTCTCAAATCTCCTTCCATTTGAACTCAAACTCTTGTGTTGCCGCCAAAGAAAAGGAACACATCTTTCTGCCTCTTAATGCTCTTTTTATAAGCTTTTGAGTGTATGCATCTCTTTATTTACTTTTTAATATATATATCTATTATATTTTTTGTCTATATTCTTGCTTTACGTATAATGGCCCCGCACTAGCCATCTTAAGAGACATCTAGAGAATTGTTTACAACGAAGATTGTTTATCCCCCGACAAAATAAGCAAACAACAATACAGTTTCCACCATCAAGTGAATCAGGAATTAATCCTTTTATTATTACTAGCACTAAATATTCAAATGAAAAGATGAGAGAAATATTAGCTACTTCTATTATGGTGCATGAGCGTCCTTTTAGCATGACAGAAGATGAAGTTTTGATGTGGGCCTTTGAATATGTAAATCCAGATTTTAGAAGAGTCACTCGTAAGACAGCAAGAAGTGATTGCCTCAAGTTGTATGAGGCTGAAAAGAATACATTAAAAAAGATATTGAAGAATGTGAGCAAGGTTAGCATTACAATAGACATGTGGAATGGAATCTTCAAAAGAGAGTTTTGAGTTCTGTTAAAGTGCTTGCTCCAAGACAAGGAGTAGATATTGCAAATGTAATTTTCAAGTGTTTGAGATCTTGGGGCATTGAGAACAAAATATTCTACATTTCTGTTGACAATGCTAGCTATAATGACACTTGCCTAAGAACTTTGAAGGATAATTTGTCATTGATAAATAAATTGGTACTCTGTGGGAAGTTATTTCATGTTAATGCTGCGTACATATTCTAAATCTGTTGGTTCAGGATGGTCTTAATACCATTAAAGAAATTATTCATAAAGTTCGTGAAAGTGTCAAGTTTATAAATGCTTCAGATGTAAGGCTGAAATCTTTTTGTGAGGTTGTGGAGTTAAAAGGTTTGAAAGAAAGAAAACTTATAAATTGTCCTACAAGATGGAATTCTACTTTCTTAATGTTGATGACTGCAATTAAATTCAAGAATGCATTTTCAGCTTATGATGAAAAAGATTCCCATTATACTCACGCATCGGATCCTGAGATTAGGAAGGTTTGTCACCTCTTAGAAGTTTTTAATGATGCCACTCATGTCATCTCAGTTAGTGAATATCCAACATCTAACTTATATCTTACCGAAGTTCATAGGGTAAAGCAAGCAATTGATTAGGCAATGGAATCTTTTGACCTATTCTTGAATGAGATGACAATGCCTATGAAAGAAAAATTTGATAAACATTGGGGGGAATGCAACTTATTGATGGCTATCGCAAGTGTTCTAGATCCAATGATCAAATTCAATGCTATTGAAATTAGCTTCCCTTTAATATATAAATTAGAGAGTGAGGCTAAGCGAAATGTGGAAAAGGTGAAAGAGGAATTGGAGGAATTATATCTTGAGTATATAGAGTTATGTAGAGAGGATTCATATTTTTCATTAGTTGAAACTAATACTGATAATATTTCCTTGCTAGATACTAATGCACAACAAAAGGATACAGGAATGCAATGAATGTTGCACATGATTCATCAAAGACATTCAATTAATTCTACAAAATCAGAGTTGGAAACTTATCTTGATGGTGAACCTTATATTCCATCTTCTGATTCTTCATCTTTCTGTGCTTTAGAGTGGTGGAAGAACAATAGTGCAAAGTTTAAAGTTTTATCTAGGATGACATCAGATGTATTAGCAGTTCCTATCTCAACTGTGGCATAAGAATCCACATTTAGTGCTAGGGGAAGGGTGATTGATGAATATCGTGCCAGACTTAATGAACAATCTGTTGAAATTATTTTATGTGGTTGGGATTGGCTTCATAATAAATATGGATTGAAGAGAAAACAGAAAGTATGAATATATGTTTTCTTCTTATTAAATTTTACATTTGCATATTGGTTAGGCTTGTGTAGTTGTGTTGAACTAGTTATTTATTTTAAACTACTTCTTTTATTATGCAGGAGCCATCTAAACTTGAGGAGATTATATTAAAGACTTGATGCTGATGAAACTGTGTTTAAATTTTTAGTTCATAGTCATGATATTATTATATACTACTTTAAATTTTTTATAGATATAATAAACTGCTATTAATGTTAGATGCTAATAGGATTTTCTTATTAAAATATCATATGTTAATTTTAGACCATATTTAATATTCCTTCATAATTATTTGAAATTCAATCAAAATTTATTTTAATTTGTATGTATGTAGGCTTTGAAACCTATTAAAAACTTACACACAATAAGAATAGTAGACTTAAAGCCTACTTTGAGGCTATTTTAGAGTCCTACATTATATGCAGGCATCTAATAAGGCTTTAGGTCTTACTATGCTTTTTGAAGGCTCATGCCTAAGCCTAAAAAAACATGTATTCAGGCTCAGGTTCAGGCTCAGTATCTTCACTATAGGCTTAGGAATATTTAACCAAAGCTTGGCCTGGCTTGGCCTATTTCCATGCTTACTACCAACTTCATGTGAGCCTGCAAGGTCGCACGTAAAAATAGCCTAACATGAGCTTTAATACCTAGATTCATTGAATATAAGATGTGATTGAAATTTAATGAATGTTGCATTTGATTCTAGGATTTTTTTGAATTATAGATAATATTATTAATATTAATATATGTTAGTTTTAATATTTAATTTATTTGATAAATTAAATAACTAACATTGATATTCAGATTTAATTTGTAAAGATAAATTAAATTTGTTGACTCATTATTTGGATTAATTAAATAGATATGATTTGATCAAATTAGATTAATCATAATTCGAATTTCAAAGTTTGAATTTCAAAATTCAAATTTCAATATTAATCAAAATTAATCTTGAATATCTTTTGGAAATTTAGATTTCAAGATTATTTGAATTTAAAATCAACGGTAAACTATTGCAAATTTTCTAAAAAGATTAGGGCGCTTAATCTAGAGGAGCCCGTACTTCAACAAATCAATAAACTCATGCTTGATTCTGATTCAAATTGTAATATCCACCATTTTCTGTAAATAAGAACAGAAGCCAAATTGATAGATATGCGATAAGACAAGGCCCATAAATGAAAGTACAGAAAAAGAAGATGTTAATGGACCAAAGAGACCCTAGTCAATTTAGTCACAAGGCTTTGAAATTACTAAGAATATAAGCCAGAGACATAATCGTCATTAAGTGAAAAGACCAAGGGCAATATGGTCATTAGATAAAAAGGGCCAAACCAGTAATCAGAAGTCAAGTCAGAGCCCACAGATAGAAAGAGCAGCAAAAGTTGATGCTGTTAGGCCGGAAGTCGCAGAATCAGAGTTGGTCTGGTGGATGGAAGCCGATAGGAACTTCAAAGTTAAGCGTGCTCGCCCTGGAGCAATCTCAGGATGGGTGACCTTCTGGGAAGGGACCCTTATGTCATTTAATAAAAGACCAAGGACATAAAGGTCTTTCAGTATTAAAAGTAATGGCAAAATGGTAATTTTGCAAAAGTAGAGAAAGTAAGGGTAAAATGGTAATTATGAAAAAGTTGAAGGGCATTTTGGTCATTTGACAGAGTAAAAGTCAAAAGTCAAAGTCAACCAGTTGACTAAAATATAAAAAAAATTTACAGATGCCCAATAGATAGATCTCTACTCGCTGATCACAACGGCGAAACACGGATTTTCCAAATTCGGACTAGATTTCCATCTATGAAATTTTGAAGGGCAAAAAGGGGAAAAATAATTATTTAAGGTATTAGGAGCTCTTCAAAAATTTAGACAAAAATTTGGAAAATCCAGTGAATGATATAGTAATTAATAAAATTATTACAAGGTATACGATGAAGGCGATTTTCCCGAAAATTGGGAAAAAGACCCAAAAAATACCCGAAAATCCCCGGAAAATAATTATTTCAACAATTAATTTTGAAAAATCTAGAGGGCATTTTGGAAAAAGGAAAAGGGCTATGGAATCAGTGAAAAATGTAGTATTTTTCAAGGCCCTAAAAGAAATTTGCTCTCCGATTGCTCCGTTTCAGGGATTTTGGACAGGATAAAATAATTCTGTAAAATTTCAGGTAATCTAGGGGTATTTTGGGAATTATAATTTTGTTATATTCAAGATGGAATTATGGAGATTAAATGAGAAAGAGAATATCTCCAGGAAAGTAGAAAAAGATTTACCGGAATAAAGTTAAGTTTACTGGTAAAAAGTGCAATCGGTAAAAGTAACCGAATTGGACTCAATTTGGTTAAAGTAACCAGATTTCTAACCAGCCATTACAGCCATCATTACACATTTTCATCATCCAATTAGAAGCAAGCACATGTGTGAAAGGTGGCACCATCTTAGCCCTTAATGTAATCTCAACCTTCCATCCCATTAATTCATGATTTAATAAAGCAAAATTCCCTCCCTCTTTCCAGCCCATTTGCACGACTTCAACCAGCAGTTTTGGAGAAGAGAAGTGACGCCATTTTCTTGGTGGAAGGAGAGGAAAAAGCTTGGTGAAATCTAAGGTAAGCAAGTAAGCTACCTTAATCTATATACCAATCTCTTCCTTGTGATCTCCTCTTCACTTTCCATGGTTCCAAAATCTGATTTGAGCTCTCTTTTTCAAGCTCCATAACCTAGGGTTCTTGAGAGCAAAGTGAGAAAGAGAGGGATTTAGAGCCATTGGTTAGTTGCAAAAGCTTCCTCTTGATGAAAGAAGCATATTGATGTTGTTGTTGTGATTGTTGGTGGTTGTTTTGATGATTTTTGTAAATTTGGAAAACATGAAGAATTAGGGGAGGTGCTGCCCAATTTTCCACTTGGCATAGGAGAGCTAGAATCATGTTTTTCCATGCATGAATGAGAGTTTGGAAACATGAATTAAGTGGTAGAAGTAATGGAAGTTGAAAAATTCATATTGTTGAAAATGGGTGTGCTGTTTCGGTCTGACTAGAACCTGAGAAAGATGAATTGTTTTGATGATTTTGATGCTTCCAATAGATCCAAAATGAGTTTTTGTGTAGGTATACAAGTGTCCATGATTTTTAGATGCTTGTATATGAAATTGGAATTTTTGGAAGTTAAAGAGTAAGGGCTGTGAAATTCGTTTTCTGGAGGCAGTGTAATCATAACGTGTTTTTGTATGGTCAAATGTTGTCCAATGACCATGAAACTTTCCAGACTTAAAGTAGACTTATCAAGCTTCAATTTGATAGGTCATATGGGTTAATTGGACTTGTGTACTAGGAGATATGAATTTTTGAAATTGTGTCCTGTTTCTGGAATGAAATCTGGAACAGTTTGTATTTGACGAAATTCTGGGAATGATATGGCTGTGATGACCCAAATTGAGTCTTTTTATATGAAAATATACTGAAAGAGCTTCACATAGGAATTTCAACCACCCCAATTGGAGTTATATAGAATTAATTATGATTTTTCAAAATTTAGTCAACATGCTGACAGCTTTTGGTTACTATGCGAAATTAAGAGAGGAAGTAACCAAATGTAATTTGTAGAACTCCAAGGGTAAAAGTAAGCCTTTAGGGCTAATGTGGCCCATTGGGCATTCACTTTTCATGGCTCTAATTATGTTATTAATTCCCTAGGGCCATAAAGTGACAAATAGAAAGCTATGGTTAGAAGATCAAAGTACATAAGGAGGAGGCAAAATCTAAAAGGTAGTGAACTTACTTACTTGTATGTGTGTGATGTTTATGTGGTGCATTGATTTGCTATATTGCTTTGCTAGATTATGTGAAGCATGTATGAATGAATGAAGCTCTGTTTTTATTTTTACTATGGCCATAAGTAAATTACACAAAACATTGAGCACGTAACATTTTATTATGTGACCATGAGCCTACGTAAGGCAAGCATATCATGCACTAGCATTCATCCTACATGCATTGTTTGTAATGTTTGCTACTGGGATTCCTCGAATCTCACCCTCCCCCCATTAACCATTTTAGGTACAAGTGCACCTAAGGAGAAAGTTTATGAAGTTTAAAGCAAGGAATTTGTTAAGCATGGATATGTAATTATGATGTAATATGTAATGTGAAACCTATGCATGTATGGATGATATATGATAGCCATGGACTCCTAAATGAATGATCAAACATTTTTCAAAAAGGATTAGGAGTTAGGGTTTTGAAAAGATGAAGTTTGAAAATGGAAAGTTTGGCTAAGTCTTAATGTAAAGTCAATCAACTGCCTAACTTTGACCTGTTCCAAAACAGGGTAAATGAACTCCAAATGAGCTGCAATTTTACAGAACAATATTTGGCATTGCAAACTTTAAAACAAGCTAAAGAATACTGAATTTGGAGTTTTATCCAGAAAGTTATGATGTTCCAAAGTTTGAAGAAAATCACTGAAAATCTGGGTAAAATCAAAAATTGCCAAATGAACAGTGCTTTTTCACGCATTAAACTACTTTAATTGGGCAAGCTAATGACTTAATGAGTATTTTTCCCTTATAGAGGAACTTATAAGCACTCAATTTCAATTTTTCTAGAATTAGTTATGAATTTTCAAAGTTGGCCCAAATATCTGTGAATAGTGACGTGAATAGTAACCCTAAACTTGAAAATTTTATTTTTCACTCTTTGGTTACTCTAATTCACTAAAGGCCTATAGGTGCTTCCAAATGGATATAAAATGAAGCTAAAGGTAAAGATTAAGGAGTGTCACACTAATCATGCATACATTTACATATAACCACTCACTTAATATGTAGAGGCTTAAATTTTACGTCAACTACATGAAACACTTAACATCACAATCATCCATTATACATATCTTAGCAAGCCAAAAACGTATCACAAGACCTTATTTACTCATCAATCATCTTGCTCTTATCCTTGCTTGAGCCTCCACCAAGAATGGTTAGTTGGGGGATGGTGAGATTTTTGGAAATCCCAATAGCAAAACTATCTAACACATTTATAAAAATTTGCATGGCATCCTTGAATGATAAGTGTGAATTCATGATAACATAAAATGTGCAACACAAAACAATTCACACTTTCATCATCACAAATATTCAATATCAAGCTATGCATAATTCATAAAAATTTTCACAACAACTTTGTTTAAGGTTAGAAGTTTTGCTACCTTGGATTCTTAACTTGTTCTTGACTTGAAAGGTTCTCTTCCTTACTCTTCCAAGAGGGCTCTTTGATATTTCACCTTCCTATGCATCATATAAGAGCATAACCATCAATTCTAAGTCATTAGCAATCCAAGAGAACTATGAAAACTTAACAAAACTCTCTCTTGACTTTTATGAATTCTAGGGTTTGTAAACTTGTTCTTATGATTTCCAATGCTTCCAAAATTCCTTTCTCATTTCCAACCTACACAATTTTTCATTCTAAAGCTAATGGAAGCATCACAATCCTGAAAAACTCACTCCTCCTACTGATTTCATACGGACCAAAAATCATGATAAATAAGGAGAAAGTGATTTTTCAAGCATCCATCATGTATAACAACATATTCTTGATCCCAAAACACTTATCACGTATTATTATGCTTGAAAATGACTCTTTATCATCTAGACTAAAATTTGACAGCACTGCCCCTTAAACTTTGTGCTTCTGAAAATTCATACAACAATCCAATCAAGCCAATACATACATTAATTTACTCCTTATCATGTAAGGAGTGTTTTGCAACCAACTATTTCCTCTAAATCCCTCTCTTTCTCATTTTCACCGTCAAGAACCCTAACTTTGATTTTTGAAAAAGAGAGGTTTAATCAAGAAACTAATCCAAGGAGGTTGCAAGGATCAAGAATATGTATTGGTTTGGGTGGTATAGCCTTTTACCTTAAGTTTTCTTGAAACTCTTCTTCCTCTTAGTGCTCCTTCAATGGTGTCTTTTCTTCTTCTTTTTGCTGCCAATTTTGCCATCCAAGAATGAGAAAAGAGTGAAGAAGAAAAGCCACTTAAGTTACTTAATTGATAAGCCTTTCTAAAATCTATGGCTAAGATTTTGTCTTGCTATTCAAGCTTGATCTAATGGCTTGAAACTTACTAACACACCATAGACATGCTTGGCTCTCATTTGGCCACATAGAAGGTGCGTAACTAGTTTCTAGAAACTTGGTTACACAACCAAATGGTTGTTGTAATATCCACCATTTTCTATAAATTTAAATAAAGGCCAAACTGACAGTTATGAGATAAAATAAGGCCCAGAAATAAAAGTACAGAAAGAAAAGATGTCAATGGACTAAAGAGACCCTGGTCAATTTCATCCTAAGGTTTTGAAATTACTAAGAATATAAGCCAGGGACATAAATGTCATTAAGTATAAAGACCAAGGGCAATATGGTCATTGGATAAAAAGGGCCAAACCAGTAGTCAACAATCAAGTTAAACCCCATAGATAGAAAGAGCAGAAAAAGTTGATGCTGATGGCCTGGATAATCAAAAGTCAAACATGGCTTAGCGGAAGAAATTTTATGAGAACTCCAAAGTTAAGCGTGCTCGTCCTTGAGTAATGTGAGGATGGGTGACCTTCTGTGAAGGATCCATGTGTCATTTAACAAAAAGACCAAGGACATAAAGGTCTTTAAGTGTTAAAAGTAAGGGTAAAATGGGAATTTTGAAAATTAGAGAAAGTAAGGGAAAATGGTAAATATGAGAAAATGGAAGGGCATTTTGGTCATTTGACAATGTCAAAGTCAAAGGTCAAAAGTCAACTATTGACATAAAAATTTTAGATACCCAATAGACAGAGCTAGACTCACTGATTACAACCGTGAATCATGAATTTTGAAGGGCATAAAGGAGAAAAATAATTATTTAAAGTACCAGGAGTTCCCAATGATCAGAGACCAGAATATGGAAAAGTTCAAAGAATTTGATAGTATTTAATAAAATTATTGTCCAGTATACGATTAAGGCAATTTTCCCGAAAATCGGGGAAAAGACCCGAAAATCCCCGAAATATATTTTATTTCAAAATTAATTTTGGACAATCTAGAGGGCATTTTGGGAAAAGAAAAAGGGCTAGAGTATCAGTGAAAAATGTAGAAATTTTTAAAGCCCTAAAAGTATTTTGCCCTCCGATTGCACGTTTTGAGGGGTTTTGGACTGGATAAAATAAACCTGTTAATTTTGAGGAAATCAAGGGGTATTTTGGGGATAATAATTTTACCATATTCAAGAGGAAAATATGGAGATTAAATGAGAAAGAAAATATCTCCAGAAAAGTAGAAAAAATATTTACCGGAATAAAGTTATGTTTACTGGTAAAAAGTGTAATCGGTAGAAGTAATCGAAAGGGATCCAGTTTGGTTAGCTAAACCAGATTTTTAACCCCTTAGTTACAACAATTATGACCACTTTAATGAGCCAATAAGAGCTAAGAAAATGTCTCATATGTGGTGTGTAATATCCACCATTTTCTGTTAATAAGAACAGAAGCCAAATTGATAGATATGAGATAAGACAAGGCCCAGAAATGAAAGTACAAAAAGAGAATATGTTAATTGAGTAAAGAGACCCTGGTCAATTTAGTCCCAAGGCTTTGAAATTACTAAGAATGTAAGCCAGGGACATAAACGTCATTAAGTAAAAAGACCAATGGCAATAT
>JANTPZ010149225.1:0-28432 GCA_025593235.1 Vachellia pachyceras
AAACACACACATTCAACTCCACAATATGCATAGAGTAATTTCTTACCAATAGTTTTTCCTAAATCCCTCTCTTCTCACTTTTCTCTCTCAAGGATCCTATTTTTTCCAGCAACCATTAATCACCAAAAACCATAAGAACAAACTTATAGAATCATAGAGGAAAGCTTAGGGTTCAAGATAGGAGCGATTGCTTCGAGGAATCACCACTTACATTAGGTTTTGTATGTGATGAGTTTCTTCCCCTTCTTGCCTTCTCCACTTCACACCTTGGTCTCCTCCTCAGCTCTCAACTTGATCGACTTTGGTGCCAGAAAAATGAGGGAAAAGATGGTCTTAAAGAGTCTTAAATGAATTGCCCTCGGGGGCGTGGTCCGACTGGTTGACAAGGGGAAGGCAAGGCGCCGCGTACCCGCCAGGTCTTGGGCTCGAACCCGTGGGAAGTCACCTTAGGCGGTGGCGACCCTGGATTAGTCTGGGACCTTAATCGGACCCGGGATACCAGGGCGGAGCAATCCCATTCAAAAAAAAAAAGAGTCTTAAATGAATTACAACATGTGTTAATTCATGTGGGTCACATTTGCACTGACAAAATAACTTTATTCTAATATATTATACCACTTATTTATGATGTTTCTAACCTCTTTTTACCCAAGAAATAGGGCTATTAGAAGTATCAAAATATGGTTCCTTCCTTTTTCCGTTTAAAAAATTTAAGTTTCCATAAAGTAGCTTTATGGTACCAAAATTACTTTTTGGTAAACCCCTAATCACTTAATTGGTTTAGGATTATTAAAAATTTCCTAATATATAACACTTCAATTATTTTTCTTTCCTTAAATTGCTTTCCAAAATATCTAATTAATTGTTAAAGAAAGTCCTAATTCGGGGTTTTTTGAGCCTTTATTTTCGATCCATGAAATTGTCTTTGACTTTCTCTTAGAAACAATTTATCAATTGCTACAATTTTCAAATTATTTTTTATATTCTGAAATCAAATATTTGATGCATCTGAATATTTTAAATAATTATATTTAATTAAATGTTTATTAAATATTTAAATATTAAATAAACTTTAAAATTTCTGTAAAGGTTATTCTTGTCATTCTGACCTGAACCGGGCCTCAATTACTAATCAATAATTTTTTTCTATGTTTTGAAACTCTGGAAAATTTTCTGACATTTTGATCGACTAAAATACCCTTTGAATTTCCTTAATTTACCAAAATACCCTTGAATTTTATAAATGGCAATTTGGTCCCTCAATTTTTGAAATTCCACTTCAATTCCCTTTTAAAATGGCTTCTAGGTTCTTGAATCTTCAAAATGACACTTTACTCCCCTACTTTTTCAAAATGACAATTTTATCTTTACTTTTTCTACGTTTGGTAGAATGTATTCGTACTCTTCCTTTCCTTTCTTTTCGTCTTTCGGATCTTTAATTAATATTTAACTACTCATTCTTCCTTTATATCTAGTTATCAAAAATCTGAATATTTCACGAATAAAGATTTAAATTTTTACTAGGGGATGTGCTTACTTTTAGTATTGTTAGTGCCTCGAACAGTAGTGACTTTTGTAACATGATATATATACTTAGAAAAAAGAAAAAGAAAAGCTCCACAATGCATGAATTTGTTGAAAATTTTCTTACTCAAAGTCTTGAGCTCTCTCGTTAAGTATTCAGTGCGATTTACCTCTATTAGAATACGTACTACGAATCAGATCGTGCGTTTCTAAAGCTAATTTTAAAGAATTGATAATAGTAATTGTTTAATAATTATAATTAACGGTAATATACATATAATGATAAAAATATTGTAATTAACATGGTCCACTTGCGTAGGTATGTGTGTGTTGTCACTAATCCAATTTCGTGTATCAAATACTATCAATGAACATATATATTAGTTTACTCAGGCATTAATGGCATCAAATAATAAACTAAGGCAAATCATACAATAAAACAAGCAAGAAGTCTTCGTCAGTCTCACCAACAATTGACATGATTCCCAGGGTATGGTATCAAAGTTTGCATAGTGTTAAAGATGGATTTTCACTGGGAGTTTTGACTCTGTATCGCATAAGTCAATTAATAATGTGCTCGTTTGGAAACGCGGTATATAAGTGATTTTACGCAAGCCGAAGTAAATATGTTAAGGAGATTATCTCATTTTACGAAAAAATACTATTAAATGTGTATTTAACTTTTTTAAATACTCCGCGAAACAAACTCAAATGGGGAGTAATAATTTATTTCCGTTCGTATAAAAAAAAAGAAGTGGGGAGTAATAACGATGAATGGATGGGTACTTTGGCACTGTCTTCGGGCTGTCGGGTTGTTAAGCAAACGTTCTCCCCCGTTACACAAGTCATGGTTGACGTTGAAATTTGATGTTAATATTTTTTTAATCTGAAAATTTGATGTTAATATTGATAAATTTGAGGCCCACCACCCATCAAATGTAAACGTCACTTTAAATTTTTCAAGAGGCGGTGAATTAACAGAGGAATTTATTTTGATTATAAATCTAATATGTCAATTGACTTTGTTTCTTAGGTTTATAATTTCTTTCATAAAATATGTGTGTTGTCATTAATCCAATTTCGTGTATCAAATATTATCAATGAACATGTATATTAGTTTATTGAGGCATTATAGGCATCAAATAATAAGCGCATATCATAAAAGAAGCAAGAAGTCTTCTTCAGGCTCACCAACAATTAACATGATTCCCAGAGTATCGTATCAAAGTTTGCATAATGTTACATATGGATTTTCACTTGATAAGATCTGGGAGTTTTGACTCTGTATAGAAGGGAACTTTTGATTCACATGAAGGTGTTGCCATAAAGGTCATCAACCTTCAAGGAAGTGACGCTCACAATAGTTTTGTTACAAAATATAATACACTTAGAAATGCAAAGTATCAAAATCCGGTAAGAATTATGACGTGTTGCTCCAGCACAGATTATAAGAACCATGAATTTAAAGCTCTATTTTATGAGTATATGGTGAGTCGAAACTTGGAAAATTGGTTGCATTCTGGCACATAAAATTCAGATCATTTAAAACTATTGCTACTTGATCAAATAATGGTGAGATCACAGGAGTTCTGTTTGAAAGTACGAAAGCAAGGTTAATATGATAAGTACACACAGTGGGCTGAGGGGAAGGAATCTATCTTTTGGTGATTAAAAGAAGGTCAAAAAGCAATTATTAAAGGAAAGGACAAGATTGAGAGAATTACAGGATCTGAACGCATTGAATTTGTAATGTGAAGGAAGGGGAGAGTAATAAAAAAGGATTGGATGATGAAAGAGAGAAAGGAGGGGCCAAGAATCTGAACGCATTGAATTTGCAAGACTTCGAACAATCTGAACGCATTGAATGGGTGACAGATTCCATGAATGACAGCGTGTTCTCTTTTTCATTGAAGGTATCTACTTTAAAATTAACTTACTATTATACATTTAATATCGTAAAATTTAGGTAGTATGATCAATTCATGATAACATGATGTCCGAACATTGTACCAGTGAGTAAATGTTAGTTGGTTAGAGAAAATATTCCAACGGCTACCAAAGAAAATATTGGTCCAAATCTGGTAGTTCGGCACACTCTCTGTGGTGTTAAGCTAACGTTCTCTCCCATTACACCAGTCAACATGGTTGACGTTGAAATTTAATGTCTATCTTGACAAACTTGGGGCCCACCACCCATCAAAATATAAAGTAAATTATCATTCGAGGAATTTATTTTTATTTTAAATATAATATCTCATTTGATTTTAGATATTAGGTTTATAATTTTTTTTCATAAAATCTCATTATAATTGGTTGTGCGCGCGCGTGTGTATATATATATATATATTAAGGGTTTTCTATCAAAGAATTAATATCTAAATCAAATTATTAGAATGAGAACTTTAAAATAATTACCACTCATCTTTTTAAAAAAAAACCTTTTTAAATTTTTACATATAGTACTGGATGAGCATTATAGTATTTTTCATATGTATCACAAAAAGTTTGCACAATACATTTGAAGCATAGAGTCTCATACACAAGCTTGTGTAGGAGTCATGTTAGAAGTGGTTTTTCGCAAAGCTTGCTCGCAGTGCGGGCCACACTTGTATAATGTATTCGGCCGAAGACTTCAAAGAATTATCGCAGTGACGACTTTGACGAAAAAGATACAGTTAATGGGTGGTGAGGTCTTTATTAGTCACTGTCTCTTCAAATCTCAGAATATGCGGCCTCCTCTCCTTTAAGTGTGCTTCTTGAACCATCCTACAGTTTCTCAACCATGTCCCTTCACTTGCTTGTTCTCTTTACTCTTATATTTCAATATGCTTCATCATCATCACTGGGCAATGAAACCGATCATTTGTCCTTAATCAAATTCAAAGAATCAATATCCAATGATCCATATGGGATCATGGACTCTTGGAATTCATCCACACATTTCTGTAATTGGCCTGGAATCTCTTGCGGCCACAAGCATTTGAGAGTTACTCAATTGGAGTTAAAAGGATATCAGTTATCAGGTACTATATCTCCTTTCATTGGTAATCTCTCCTTCCTTAGACGCATCATTCTTGACAAGAACAATTTCCACGGCCAAATTCCGCAAGAGTTGGGTCGTTTGTTCCGACTACAGAAGCTTTACATCCAGAATAATACAATGACGGGAGCATTTCCAATCAACATCACAAGGTGCTCTAACCTTAAGAGCTTATCGTTTGGAGGGAATCATCTCATTGGCAAAATACCAATGGAGATTGGCTCTCTCCATCAGCTTCAACGGTTGTATCTACTTGATAACAATTTTACTGGAAAAATCCAAACTTCCCTGTGGAATCTTACTTCTCTTAGTATTCTTTCTCTGAATTCTAATAACTTGGAGGGAAGTGTACCCGAAGAGATAGGCCGGTTAAAAAATTTGACGATACTTGGAGTGGGTGGCAACAAGCTGTCAGGTGCTATTCCTTCTGCTCTCTACAATTTGTCATTTCTTACTTTCATCATGCTTCCATTAAATCAATTGAATGGCTCTCTCCAAACCAATATGTTCTCCAACCTCCCAAATCTCCAATTCTTGGAACTTGGAGATAATCGATTCTCAGGTCATATCCCAACATCCATTGCAAACGCGACTAAGCTTGCATCAATCTCTATAGGAGTAAATAACTTTGGAGGGCAAATTCCAAATCTTGGAAGGTTGCATGACCTCTCATATATAGAAATCGCCAAAAACAATATGGGAAGTAATTCCTCAAAAGACTTGCAGTTCCTAAATTCTTTGAGCAACTGCACTAAGTTGAGAGTGATAGACTTGAGCGATAATAATTTTGGGGGCCATTTACCAAATACCATAGGAAATTTGTCCACCCAGCTCAAAGTACTCTATCTTGGAATAAATCAGATACGTGGTAGAATTCCTGTTACATTAGGAAACCTCATCAATTTGACGGATTTACAATTAGAGATGAATTATTTCACTGACATCGTCCCAATTACTTTTGGGAACTTTCAAAATATGCAGCGTTTGTATTTGATGGGAAACAGGTTGTCTGGAGGAATAAATTTTATAGGCAATCTCACTAAGTTACTTGACCTAGATTTGTCTCACAACATGTTTGAAGGAGAAGTTCCTCCAAGTATTGGAAATTGCCAAAGTTTACAATATCTTGATATGTCAGAAAACAATTTTCGTGGAGTCATACCGGTCCAATTAATTAGTGTTTCGTCTCTATCAATTTTATTCAACTTGTCACATAACTCTCTTGACGGTTATATCCCCAATAAGGTTGGAGACTTGAAAAATATTGGTATTTTGGATGTCTCTCATAATCATTTGACTGGCAATATTCCTCAAACCATTGGAGATTGCCAAAGCTTAGAGTATCTGTTTTTGCAAGGAAACTTCCTTAATGACACCATCCCCTTGTCCTTGGCTTCATTGAAAGGTCTAAGATATCTAGACTTGTCACAAAATACCTTGTCTGGATCAATTCCAAAAGGCCTGCAAGATATTGCGGTTTTGGAGTACCTAAATGTTTCCTTCAACGTGCTTGAAGGGGAGGTACCGAGCAAAGGTGTCTTTGGGAATGCAAGTGGAATATCACTTATGGGGAATAATAAGCTTTGTGGAGGCATATCAAAGTTGGAGCTCCCATCGTGCCCTATCAAATCTATTGGATACAGAAAACATCAAAATTTAAAGTTGATCGTATCAATATGTTGTGTGATTGTTTTTCTCCTTCTGGCAATCGCTGTTGTTGCTATTTATCATGGGAGGAAAAGAGGTAAGAAGTCTTCTTCTAGCTCTCCAACAATTGACATGATTCCCACAGTATCATATCAAAGTTTGTATAATGCTACAGATGGATTTTCTGCCAACAACTTGATAGGATTTGGGAGTTTTGGCTCTGTATATAAGGGAACTATTAATTATCAAGAAGTTGTTGCCATAAAGGTCATCAACCTTCAAGTAAAGGGAGCTCACAAGAGTTTTGTTGCGGAATGTAATGCACTTAGAAATGCAAAGCATCGTAATTTAGTAAAAATCATAACTTGTTGCTCTAGCATAGATTACAAAGGCCATGAATTTAAGGCTCTAGTTTATGAGTACATGGTGAATGGAAACTTGGAAAATTGTCTGCATCCTGAAATAGAAGATTCAAATCATCCAAGAATGTTGCTACTTGATCAAGTAATAAATATCATTTTCGATATGGTCTCTGCTTTAAACTATCTTCACTATGAATATGGTCAACCTCTAATTCATTGTGATTTGAAGCCAAGCAATGTCCTTCTTGATGGTGATATGGTTGCTCATTTGGGTGATTTTGGATTTGCAAGAATACTCTCAACCACAAAAGTCGTCTCAAATGAACAAAGCAGTACAATTGGTATTAAGGGTACTGTGGGCTATATTCCTCCAGGTATCATTTGATTTTTAGTTTTTTTACTAGGAGGCCCTTCTAATTGATTATGTTTTTTAACTCAATTTTTTATTCTTTCAATTATCATTTATATAGCCAAGAGAATTAATGTGCTTACATACATTTCAGAATACGGAATGGGTTCTGGTATATCAATACAAGGTGACATGTATAGCTTCGGCATTCTTGTCTTAGAAATGTTAACTAAAAAAAGACCCATCGAAGATATTTTTAAAGATGGGCATAGTCTTCAAGCATATGTGAAAATGGCATTTCCAGACAAGCTTTTAAAAGTTGTGAGTCCAACTATTTTTCCACGGGAATTAGAGCACAGAGTGGTAGCATCCAGAGACTTATCGGAGAACATGGTGCAAATCCATCCTAATGTCGAGAAATGCTTGCATTCTTTATTTAAGATCGGGCTTTCCTGTTCAATGGAATCACCTCATGAAAGGATGAGTGCAACTGATGTCATGAGAGACCTAAATTACATTAAAAGTTTTTTCCCTTTATGGTGAGTACAGCATCGTCCTAATACATTGTTAACTCTTGGTTCGATTTGAGCTGTTTTTTTTTTACCTGAGATTTGAGCTGTTTTGATTTACTTAATTATTATATTTTATCTTACATTCAGTTATCGACGCACCTCATATAATTAGTCCTTTATGGTTCTATAATTGTTGCAGGTAGCGTACGGAGTCGTGTCGGATCATTTCCCTTCATATGCATGTGTGCAATTTGTATTACCTAGCCTCCATGTGGTCATAATATGTGCTTTATTTTTGTGTTCTTGTTATTGTACGTGGTTGAGACTTGTGAGCAAGGCTTCCTTTTCATTTCTTTACATTTGTATGTGTAGAAGCTTTAATATTGAAATAACGCAAAGCCATGGGGAACAATTGGTGTATATCTGAAAAATGGCACGGGATTAAATTTATTAAATTCAATCATGACGTTTAAATTCAATAATGAAAGATATAAACTACGCTTCAGAGTTTTGAGTCGATGGAATGAACCACATTTCAACTCAATGATGTTCATGGCACATGAAAGCAAAAAAGGCATATGATACAAAGGCATTGAATTGGCACCAGATTTGATTTGATGAGTCCCTTGACGGATATTGCTTCCGCCATCCCTGCACTCTGTATAATTGAGCTTGTTTGATTTTACTTTTTAGAATCTAGTTTCAAAATCTAGGTTTTATTCTAAAACTTGAGTTTTGTCCAAGCACTCACATTTTTCAGAAAAGTTATTTTGGATACAAAATCTCAATTTGAAACATAGGTTTTGAAAAGCTATTTTTTATCAAATCGCACCATCTCTCCTAATAAATTTTCTCTTTCCTACTTCTTTCTTTCTCTTTTCTTTTTCATATCTACTTTTTGCCTCGGAATTCGTAAAAGCTAAAACTTCCCAAATATAATCACCTTTTCAAAACATAGATTTTGCTTTAGAATCTGTAAAAGCTATTCTTAAAAATATATTCTCCAAAACTTAAGTTTTGTCTTGAAATTTATAAAAGTTATTTTCAAAAAACTTTCTAAACGAGCATTAAAGTCATTTTTATGATGCCAACAAAAGTTAATTCAATTGGTAAAAAGTTTTCTCATAACTCATAAGATCATGAGTTTAGATCCCTTTATCAATACACTTTGATTTCTATAGTTTTAATTCGGCTGCAACTCAATTATTACATTTTAACTCAGAATAAGTTGGATCTTATAGTTTTAACTTAGTTATAACACATGTGTTAAAATTTAATTAACTGCAACTCAATCCATATAGTTTAAGTATAAAAATATTCTAAACTTTTATCAAAAGTATGTCCAACACTACATACTTTTCACAGATGTAAAAATAATCATGAACATTTTATATGGGAGCAAAAATGTTATGACAATTAAATATAACATTACAACAGTTAAATATGTGCTGGAAAAATACCATGGGTCCCACCATAAGAAGCAATGGAGTTAGGTTATATTTAATTGTTTTGTCATTTTCATACGTATTTTGAATATTTACAAATATTTTGCACCTCCAAAAAAAAGTAAAAAAAGTATATAATGCTGGAAGCACTTTTAATAAAAGTTTATCAGTATTTTTACACCTTAACATTAACTTAAACCATTTCATGATTTAGTCATACTTTATTATTAAATGCAACTCATCAGTCTATACGGTGGAATGGTTTAAATCATAAAGACTAAAGTATACTTTTAATCTTTTATATTTTCGTCAGGTATCATTTTAATCCTTTAAGTTTAAAAAGTGCACTTTCAGTCCCTCAAACTTAACGCCGTTAGTTTCTCGTAACGGAAATTGCTGACTCATCAAATTTAGTTGATGACTGTGCAATAAAATGTTGACAAAATATACTCACATTTTAATTTTAATTTAATAATATAATAGATTTGATATTTTAAATTGTGTAAAATAAAAAAAAGATTTAAAATAACAGCTTTAAGTTTGATGAGTCAGCAATTTCCGTTAAAAGAGACTAACGGTGTTAAATTTGTGGGACTGAAAGTGTACTTTTTAAACTTAAATGACTAAAATAAAACCTGACACAAATATAAAGGACTAAAAGTATACTTTAACCAATCATAAAACTGGTGTTGACTTGACGCCGTGAACGGTAATATCATCACCACTTATTGCTTTATTTCCATTCATGGAATGAGAACAGACATTAGGCTTCTTTGAATTTTTCAAAAGACGAGGACACTGAGTTGATATTATTGTAACCCATATAATAAATACTTTGGGTCGTCTTCATGAAATGAACGTATATGTACGTTTTGCGTGTTATACAAGGGAAGACCCCATTAAGTATGAATCATGTTATAATTAAGATTAGCCTGAATGTTGTTTACTTTTTATGGGCCTGTATCCTGGGTTTTAAGATTAATTGAACTAGATTTAAGATAATATACATTAGAAATAAATTTCCACACAAACAAAAAAAGAACTTAAGAAATGAACACATACTTGGACCTGGTAGAACTAGGAAAGGGAGCCTTGCTTTTAAAAGAAAAACTTTAGGTGTCCATTAAATTATAATTTATATTTAAAAAATGGTGCATAACCATAGGAAACTAGTAATGAGAATGAAAGCAAGAAAATTAAATCTATGAGTGCTCTAAATCATCTTGTACATGAGAAGATAAAGTGATATACACGCTAAAAAAATATTATTATCTACATTAAGAAAAAAAGTTGAGATAAGCTAATCAAAGTTTAGATCAAAAGGATTAAGAAAAGGGGTAATCAAGGACTCGCATTTGGTAGGTGGGGCAGGCCGCCTCAATAATTATTTCTAATAATCAATTCAATGAAAATCAATATTGGTGTTCTTTGGACAATAGTCTCGTTTGGGGATACGATGCAGAAGTGCTTTTACTATTTACGATATAAATGTGTGAAGGAAATTATCTCGTTTTACATATAAATACTGTTAAACCCACATTTAACTTTTCTAAACATAGGCCAATATTACATCACTTGTTAGTATACGATACCAACTATTGCTGTGAGAATAGTACGATGGCAAAAGAGTCATTCCCATTAATTTATATATTTCCTTCATATATTTGAATAAAAATAAAATATGTAATATGTTTGTGTATGGAATATTTTAGTGCTGTATACTTTCAATTTTTTTAAAAAGCATCACCTGGTTTTCTTAATTTATAGAATTTTTTTACAAATATTAATTATAATCAAATGCTAAAACTCAAATTAATGACTATGTATAATAATTTCAAAATTTGATCCCGTAAGTCCATTATGATTAATTCATTTTTATGCACTAAATTTTCTCAAATGTTTAATTAATGTAAAATAAAATTTATTGTTAAATGCGTTAACCAAAAAATGATAAACATAATTTTATTAATTGATAAATATAGCTCGATTTTCGTCTTCTTCTCCCTCCTCGAATGGCTTTTTTAGATAACTGACGATGGTGCCTTCAATAGAGCAATTTTTTTTTTCGGGATTAATGTTTGAGTTTGGATTTGATTTATGCTGTTTAGATTGATTATTTATGGCCTTTTGATTTATTATTGTGGACTGGATTTTTTTTGTTGGAGGCCATTTTGGTATTTTCATCAATAACTTCTGAGTGAACTTATATTTATGGGAAAATTTTCTATAAGCGGACTTGTAATAATAACCAACTGAGATTGATAACTAGTAAAGAGAATGACTACGATTTGCAATTAAACATGAATTCAAATTCTTGCAAACTTCGTTTTCTTGAAAAAAAGAAAAGAAAAGAAAATTACCTCTAACCTTAATCCTCCCAGTAAAAAAGAGATCATACATGTTTGGGAATCCGTTAGGAGATTGATTTTACACAAGTCGAGGTAAGTAGGTGGAAGGCGTTTTGTCTCGACTTATGTATAACGTGTCCCGGCATGCTTTCCAAACAAGCACATCTTTAATTGTCCACTTTAGGTTCGACTCCACAACAATCCCATTCAAAAGAGGTGTGGTTGTGAACTTAAGTCAAAGGATTTTGGCAAATTCTTTCAAAACTTTATTGTCATATGGCTGGTTCTCGAAAGGTTCCACGATCACGCAGAGGATTGAGCTTATATATTTGGCTACGTATAAAATAAGTTGTGAACTATATATACGCATACACTTGTTTTCAAGTTTGTCACTTTGCTCTGCTTAATTGATGAGAAACACTTTTATCAATTTAATTTTTGCAAATCGTTGTCAACAAGGAAGCCATTACTTGTTTATTTCCATCAATTGAATGCAAAATGTGCATTTGGCTTCTTTGAATTTTTCATACTTGTGAAATATAAAGCATCATCATTCATGTTTGGAACCGTTTTGAATTAACGATAAAAATTATATTTCTAATATGATTTACAACTTACAAAATATGTGAAAATAGTTTTATCTTCATTTATATAAACATGTTTTTTTAAACAATATGACAAACATGATGTTTTAAACAATATAAGTTCACTCAGAAGCAATTTTTTTTTGGGATTAATGTTTGAGTTTGGATTTGATTTATGCTGTTTAGATTGATTATTTATGGCCTTTTGATTTATTATTGTGGACTGGATTTTTTTGTTGGAGGGCATTTTGGTATTTTCATTAATAACTTCTAAGTGAATTTATATTTAGGGGGAAAATTTTCTACAAGCGGACTTAGAATAATAACCAGCTCAGAGTGATAAACTAGTAATTAAAGAGAATGACTAGGATTTTCAATTAATTAAACATGACTTCAAATTCTTTCAAACTTCATTTTTTTAAAAAGAGAAAATTACCCCTAACCTTAATCCTCCCGGTAAAAAAGATGATCTAGGCGTTTGGGAATTCGTTGAGAAAGTAATTTTACATAAATTGAGGTAAGTACATAAAAGAAGTTTTGTCTCAACTTGTATAAAATGTGCTTGTTTGTTAGAGCGTTTGGAAAAGTCAAACGCACGTTTAACAGTATTTTTCTGCAAAACGAGAACATCTCCTTCACATATTTACCTCGACATGCAGAAAAGTACTTCTCTACTGCCTTCCCAAAACGGACACAATGTGCCCTCAACGTGCTTCCCAAACAAGCATGATATGTAATTGCCCACCTTAGGTTCAATTCCACAACAATCCCATTCAAAAGAGATGTGGGTTGTGAACTTAAGTCAAAGGCTTTTGGCAACTTCTTTCAAAACTTTATTGTCACACGGCAGCTGGTTCTCGAACGGTTCCATGATCACGCAGAGGATTGGGCTTATATACTTGGCTGCGTATAAAATAAGTTATGAACTATATATACGCATACACTTATTTTCAAGTTTGTCTCTTTGCTCTGCTTAATTGATGAGAAAAACTTTTATCAATTCAATTTTTGCAAATCGCTGTCAACAAGGAAGCCATCACTTATTTATTTCCATCAATTGAATGCAAAATGTGCATTTGGCTTCTTTGACTTTTTCATACCTGTAGAATATAAAACATCATTCATGTTTGGAACCGTTTTAGATAAGCAGTAGAAGCTATATTTCTAACGTGATTTACGGTTTGTAAAGTATGTGAAAACAGTTTTATCATTATCTTATGTAGATATGATTTTCTAACACTGTAACAAACATTATATTTGCAAGGGTGTGAGCAGTAGATCATTATGGTCCATATCAACACAATATTTTGTTCAATGTGATATTCTCAGACTCGCTTGTTCATCGAAAAAATCCATTGGGATTACTTTGAATATTCCAAAAGATATATACATTTTTGTGTTATGTACGTACAAACATAGAATATCGATTCATTGTTTCTCTGTACGGGGGGAGACTTCTGATGATTTTTTTTTAAGAATACCGACTTCTTTAATGCTTCCCTGTCTTTTTTGTTCTCCTTACAGAAAAACTTGAGTCAGATTTTTCTTTGCCATAAAAAAGGAAAAAGAATTGAAGTAATATTATTGTTTGGAAAAGCTTATTTACTCCCCAAAAGCACATTCGACAGTGTTTTTTCGCAAAACAAGATAATGTCCTCCATATATTTACCTCAACTTGCGTAAAAGTACTGCTCTATCGTGTTGCTAAACGGAAAAAATATGTTCGCAATAAAAAGTACTTTATCGACATTTAGGATGCTTTAATCAAAACTTCCTGTTAACAAAACTAATAATGTTAAGAATTACGACGTTTATGGTTATATTCTTTAAAAATAAAATAAATAAATAATTAAACCAAATTTGTATCTCATCATCAACAATATTCATGAAAATATTGTGAGTCAATTCAGCAACAATAAAAAATTGAAAATACTTTAGAAACTTTTCTCACAAATCAAAAAATATTTAAAATTGTATCATACCATTAAGAAAAGATATGAAGAGCGTATTTATAAATTTATAGGATAAAAACACATCAACCTTCTCATATAATTTTTCCTCATGAAAAATAGAAATAATTTTATTTATGTTATCATCTTTTTAGGAAAAATGTAATTATTATCTCAAAATTATTATACTATTATTTTTAATGGAGCATCTCTCAGGCACCTATTTGAATTTTATATACTTTGTAATTTGTATGGGCACGATCTCCTAATCTCGGCTTTCTCCATACAATGGGCTCCCCAACTAGCCTCTAGTCCTCTACAACTGTTTCTCGACCATGTTCCTTCGCTTACTTAGAGTTTGAATATCACTTCTATCAAAATATGTTTGAGGACATTCCTCCTTTAAGATGAAGGCAATGATGGGTCCTAAGTCCCTGCAGATTAGATTATGCTTGTTTGGTAAAGTTTATATATATATACTCCAAAAAGCACGTTCAACAGTGTTTTTCCACAAAACGAGATAATCTCCTTCACATATTTACCTCGACTTGTATAAAAGTACTTCTCTATTACGTTCCCAAACTGGTCCGTACCTACAAAGTCGTATGAGACTAGTGAGTACGTATCTAATCAGGGTGAAAGGAACTAAAGTGCGTTTCTTCTGCCAATTCAAGCTTTGGGCATAAAGGTTATCTTATGAGAAGCGCTAACCATGGTGCTGTAACCTTCGATGCTAACCATTAGGCAAGATGGCTAGCACACATCTTTTTAAAAATAGATAACTCACGTATTTTTTTAAAAAATTTGACATATTAATTAATTCTCTTTCTCCTACGGTCCTATATTCAGCACCGAATGAGCATTATAATTTGCTTCAAGTAGATAACAAAAATATTGCGCAATACATACGGTGCACAGAGTCTCATATGTAACACTTGGTAGTCAATATTGAAGAATGAAGGCGAATTATTATTACGCGTCAATTGCGTTTGGATGATATTAATTGATGATAATGATGATATAACAAATATAGCAGTAAGATCTAGAATGACTGGGATCGGATTTGCAACCAAACAAAATTTTTGGCAACAAATTACAAACTTGATTGCCGCAACTCGTAGTCCCCACACACATGAAATGTAGATATGTGCGTCAGAAGACTCTCAAAAAGACTTTAAATAAGTCCTCTTGTGCATGTGGTTATTTAGTGACAGATAGTTTTAAATCTCAGAGCGGCCTTCTCTCCTTTAAATGTGCTTCTCCATGCAAACAGCTCTTGAACCATCCTACAGTTTCTCAACCATGTCCCTTCACTTGCTTGTTCTCTTTACTCTCATAATTCAATCTGCTTCTTCATCATCACTGGGCAACGAAACAGATCATTTGTCCTTAATCAAATTCAAGGAGTCAATATCCAATGATCCACATGGGATATTGGACTCTTGGAGTTCATCCACACACTTTTGCAACTGGCATGGAATCTCTTGCGGCAACCAACATCAGAGAGTTACTAAATTGGAGTTAAAAGGGTGTCAGTTATCAGGTACGATATCACCTTTCATTGGCAATCTCTCCTGCCTAAGACTCCTCATTCTTAACGAGAACAAGTTCCACGGAGAAATACCACAAGAGTTGGGTCTTTTGTTCCAACTACAGAAACTTGGCATCCAGAATAATTTAATGACAGGAGAATTTCCAATCAACATCACTAGATGCTCTAACCTCAAGATGTTCTCATTTGGAGGGAATCAGCTCATTGGCAAAATACCAATGGAGATTGGCTCTCTCCATAAGCTTCAAGATTTGTATCTTTTTGAAAACAATTTCACTGGAGAAATCCCAACTTCATTGTGGAACCTTACTTCTCTCAGTATTCTTTCTTTGAGTACCAATCACTTGGACGGGAGTATACCCGAAGAAATAGGCAGGTTGAAAAATTTGACGGTATTTGGATTCGGTGGCACCAAGATTTCAGGTGCAATTCCTTCATCTCTTTACAATATGTCATCTCTCACAAGCATCGTACTTACATCCAATAAATTGAATGGCTCTCTACCAACCAATATGTTCTGTAACCTCCCAAAAATCCAATTCTTGGACCTTGGAGGAAATCGACTCTCAGGTCATATCCCAATATCCATTGCTAACGCGACTAAGCTTGTAGAAATATCTATAGGAGGAAATAACTTTGTAGGTCAAATTCCAAATCTTGGAAGGTTGCATGACCTCTCATCTCTAGAAATTGGTGGAACCCATATTGGAAGCAATTCCTCAAAAGACTGGCAATTCCTAAATTCTTTGAGTAACTGCACTAAGTTGACAGAGCTACACTTGAGCAAAAATAATTTTGGGGGCCATTTACCAAATACCATAGGCAATTTGTCCACCCAGCTCAAAATACTTTGGCTTGGACAAAATCAGATACATGGTAGAATTCCTGTTACACTAGGAAAGCTCATCAGCCAAACGGACTTACGTATGCAGAGGAATTATTTCACTGACTTCATCCCAATTACTTTTGGGAAATTTCAAAACATGCAATACTTGTCTCTTGGCAGAAATAAACTTTCTGGAGAAATAATAAATTTCATAGGCAACCTCACTCATTTATTTCACCTAGATTTATCTCGCAACATGTTTGAAGGAAATGTTCCTTTAAGTGTTGGAAATTGTCAAAGTTTACAATATCTTGATCTTTCACAAAACAATTTTTGTGGAGCCATACCGGTCCAATTAATTACTCTTTCATCTCTATCAATTTTATTGGACTTGTCACATAACTCTTTTGATGGTTATATCCCTAATGAGGTTGGAGACTTGAAAAATATTGACTTTTTCGATGTCTCTCATAATCATTTCTCTGGAAGCATTCCTCAAACAATTGGAGATTGTCAAAGCTTAGAGTATCTCTCTTTGCAAGGGAACTTCCTTCAAGAAACCATCCCCTCGTCTTTAGCTTCATTGAAAGGCCTAAGATATCTAGACTTGTCACAAAATAACTTGTCTGGATCTATTCCAAAAGGCATACAAGATATTGCGTTTTTGGAGTACCTAAATGTTTCCTTCAACATGCTTGAGGGGGAGGTACCAACCAAAGGTGTCTTTGGGAATGCAAGTGCAATATCACTTATAAGGAATAGTAAGCTTTGTGGAGGCATATCAAAGTTGGAGCTGCCACCGTGCCCTATCAAATCTACTAGACAAAATTTGAAGTTGATCGTATCAATATGTTGTGTGATTGCTTTTCTTCTTCTAGCAACTGTTGTTGTTGTTGTTTATCATGAGAGGAAAATTAGCAAGAAGTCTTCTTCAAGCTCACCAACTATTGACATGATTCCCAGAGTCTCATATCAAAGTTTGCATAATGCTACAGAAGGATTTTCTGTCAACAACTTGATAGGATCTGGGAGTTTTGGCTCTGTATATAAGGGAACTATTAATTGTCAAGAAGTTGTTGCCATAAAGGTCATCAACCTTCAAGTAAGGGGAACTCACAAGAGTTTTGTTGCGGAGTGTAATGCACTTAGAAATGCAAAGCATCGTAATTTAGTAACAATTTTAACATGTTGCTCTAGTACAGATTACAAGGGCAATGAATTTGAGGCTCTAGTTTATGAATATATGGTGAATGGAAACTTGGAAGATTGGTTGTATCCAGGAACAAAAAATTCATATCCTCCAAGAATCTTGCTCCTTAATCAGATGATAATTATCCTTTTCAACATGGTCTCTGCTTTAAATTATCTTCACTATGAATATGGGCAACCTCTAATTCATTGCGATTTGAAGCCAAGCAATGTCCTACTTGATGAACACATGGTAGCTCATTTGAGTGATTTTGGATTGGCAAGACTATTTTCAACTACTGAGGTCTTCTCTACCGAACGAAGCAGTATAATTGACATAAAGGGTACTATAGGCTATGTTCCTCCAGGTATTATTTAATATTATTTTTTTTACTATAAGGTCCCTCAAATTCATTATGATTTCAAACTCATAAATTTTTTAGCGAGATTCAGTCTCAGGTCCTAAATAAGCAAAATATTTAATGAATGGTCCCATGGAAAAAATATTTAATTAGAGGTCCCATTAACAACATGAGGTCCTTGTATTGACAACATCATGTGCTGTGTTGATAATACCTCATGTTGTCAATGTGACCTCTTATTAAATATTTTTCTCCATGGGATCATTCCTGAAATATTTTACTTATTTGGGACCTGAGGCGAAATTTCCCAATTTTTTAAACATTTTTTCAATGCTAATTTATATTATTAATAAAATTAATATGCTGACATAATTTTTCAGAATATGGAATGGGTTCAAAGGCATCAATGCAAGGTGACATGTATAGCTTTGGAATTCTTGTGTTAGAGATGTTGACAAAAAGAAGACCCACTAAAGATATATTTAAAGATGGTCACACCCTTCAAACATATGTGAAAGCTGCATTTCCAAATAAACTTTTGAAAGTTGCGAGCTCAACCATTCTTCCACAAGAATTAGAACAAATGCATCCTAATGTCGATAAATGTTTGCGTTCTCTATTTGAGATCGGACTTTCTTGTTCAATGGAATCACCTCATGAAAGAATGAGTGCAACTGATGTCATGAAGGAGCTAAATTCTATCAAAGGGACGTTTTTCCCCTTATGGTGAGTGCATTATCATCGTCTTCATAAATGCAATGCTTTTTAATTCGGCTTAATTTATCCGAACACAAACATCTCATCAACTTTATATTTGGGAAAGCAAACCATGTTTTGACATTTTGTTTCAATTGAATGCTTAGTTCATTCAGTACTTATTGGTTACGTGATCTCTCAACATTCAACTAAAATATGGTAATTAACCGATTTTTTTAAAAAAGAAGATAATAGAACTTCTCAAACCTTATTACTCTTTTTTTTCTCCTATCAAAATACGTTATATATTATAACAAAAAAAACTTTTATGCTTGACTGTACTTTTATTTATTATATTTCATCTCATTTTTGGATTTATTTGTTGCAGGTAAGGAAACCGTGTGTGATCAATTTCCTTGAAATAATTGAATTGGGATCGGGATGTGCCTAACATTGTGAGAAGATAGAGGCATATGTTTATTTTAGTCCATATGTGATATGACTTAGTCTTCATGTTGACGTCCTTGTTATTGTTATTTTTCATTGAGACTTGATATGACTTAGCCTTCATGGTGAGGTCCATGTTATTGTTATTTGTACTGAGACTTGAGAACTTCCTTTTGTTGTCTTAAAAAAAATGATTATTAAAATGATCAAGTTTACGTTAATGTGTGTGTGTGTGTGTGTGTGTGAAGAGGTTTTAAGATCAATGCAAAGCCATGTAGATTTTGTGTGTGTGTGTAGTGGCACTCGGCTAAAATAGACTTGCATTTTAATTGCTAGCCTATTTCTATTTACAAGGATTTAAATGTAAAAACGTTATATTAAAAAGATCAAAGTATAAATATGCTTCCTCTGTAAGTGTTTAATAGTATAGCAATCACTTAAAATTTGAAGAGTCAATATTTTTCATTAATAGAGATGAACTATATTAGTATTAAAAAACTAAAAGTATATTTCATAAATTCAAATGATTAAAATGAAACTCGATCAAAATATGTTTTTTATATTATAAATGTTATGTTTTGGTGTAATTTAAAAATAACACTTAAATGAATAACTTAATATTGATATATGATAGGATCGAAATTAGGAAAATTTTGGGGAAAATATCTCTTTAAAATTTTTATTGAAAAAAGAATCTAAATTAAAATTTAAACTGTACCAATATTTTATATAAAAAAATTTCAGATATTTTTTACCAATAAATTTTTCAATAGGAGACTTTTTTTTTTACCAACAATATAGGAGACTTTTGCTCCATTTTTTCCTGTGATATTGAATATGAATGAACAGTAATTTATATATAGCCCGAAAAAGAACGAGTTATAGTCCAATTTGCAAGCTGCAAAAAGAAGACCAATTACATGCGATCAGAGAATGCCCATATGCTAAACACACGTGGAAAAGGTTGGTACCAGTGAACAAGCAAAGTGAGTTCTTTAGTGATACATGGTCTGAATGGATTGGAAAAAACTTAAGGAACAGATCAGACATATTAGAAGAAGGTTTGTGGCCTGAATTGTTTGTAGTTATATGCTGGTCGATCTGGAAATGGAGAAATAGCCAGATACACAATGAGAATTTTAAGGTGCCTCTGGAGGGTATACAGACAGCAAGACAGGTTGTAGAAAGCTGCAGGAGAAGAGAGGGGAGCGACTTATTTAATGAAAAAATAGAAGATTGTGTCATAATTCAATGGAAGCCTCCTCCCCCGAATTGGTGTAAAGTTAATACGGATGGCTGGAGCTCAGAAAACGGGAATGGAGGGTGTGGGGGTGTGATTAGGGGGGATTGTGGAGAATGGATTAGAGGGTTTACAATTAAACTTTTGGAGAAAGATCCGATAGAAGCAGAGTTTATGGGGCTGATTGAAGGTCTGGAACTAAGTTGGAACATGGGTTTCACTAAGGTTATTGCAGAAATAGATGCTAAACAGATTGTGCAAGCAATTGCAAAGAACCAACAGATTATAGGATACACTCATTTGCAGAGGAAACTTACCAGGTTGCTGTCGAGAAAGTGGGACGTAAAGCTGCAATTTATCCACAGGGAAGGGAATAGATGCGCCGATATGTTGGCTGCAAAGAGCGATGAGCAGAGAGCTTGGAAAAGAATTTGGGAAGTGCCGCCTGATGACATGGTGCAGTTACTAGATGATGATAGATTAGGAAAATCTTTTGTTAGATTTACGAGATCGTAGTTTCTTCGATTTTTGTTTTTACCAAAAAAAAAAATGCGTAATGCGATAGAGAGTATATGACTATGACACCCTTTACATGAAGCCGATCAGCGCTACGAAGGCCGGCGAAAGCCGCGAACTGGTTCGAAATTTTCATCCTCAGGTATCGGACCCATTGGCCCCTTTCTCTACCTCTGTTCATAATCGCCAGTAAACATGAATGATCACGCACTTCCGGATCCACAATTCCGACGCCATCAACAATGGCGAACCTCTCAGAGACCCATACTAGCGCCCCTTCCACCGAACGTGGTCGGGGCATCCTCATTTCCGGCGACCCGAAGTCCAACAACATTCTATACTGCACCGGCCTATCTGTCATGATCCGCAACCTCGATAACCCGCTTCAGGCTTCCGTTTATGGCGAGCATGGCTACCCTGTTACGGTGGCACGGTACTCTCCCAACAGTGAATGGATTGCTTCAGCGGATGTCTACGGCACCCTTCGGATCTGGGGCACCCATAACGATTTTGTTCTTAAGAGTGATTTCCGGGTTCTTTCGGGTCGGATAGATGACCTTCAGTCGTCCGCCGACTGTTTGAGGATCGTCGCTGGCGGGGATGGCAAAGGGAAGTCATTTGTCCGCGCTTTTATGTAAGTGCTTATCATTTTGTTCTTTGTGCTTTGCTGTTATTCTATTGAGGCTTTGATTACACCCCGGTAAGTCATGCCTTTTGATTTAGTGACTAGATTGTTAGGGATAAAAGCCAATGGTTCTCGGAGCTAAGATCAAGCCCAGAGGGGGGGGGATAATTGCACTTGTTAGTTGTAAATCTTGGCACATAAGTTTAATCCAAGAATTACCTTCAAAGAGATTAGATCAAGGAAGACATATTTTCATTTCATAGCATTTTCGATTCTAAGGAGTACGAGTACTCGTAATGAGACTGCCTGAGTGGAAATAGCCGAGAATACTTTTTGGTGTGCGTGTGTAATGTGTGCTTTCGTGCGTGTGTTATGTAATAAGTAAAATCTTATTTTCCCCCTCACACACACACACGTGTGTGTGATAGGATAGTTATATCTCTATCTAATCGTATTGTACATCTGTTCATAAAAGGTATTATGAATTAAATACTCTTCCTTAGCATTGTCTGTGCAAAATGTGTAACACCAGTATTGGTCAATATCCCTATAGAATAGAAAAGTCAATGGAAATGCAACAGCTCTTTTTGAGTTTTGTCATACATGGGGGGCCACTTTAATTTTTATTGTTCGACCTCAGTTTAACTAATGCTGGGGGAAGTAATGTTGTGGCCAAGCTTCAAAATTTACGTAAATGCATCTCTTCATTTCTAACTTGACCTAAGGTCTTGGGCCACAGCTAAGTGACTGCCATTTCAAAGTTTTTACGACTTATTTCCTGTAAACCTACATGGTATATATTTGTTCAGTTGTTTGGGTTTGGAGGCCATCTAGTTCCGGCACATGTCCGATTTCAAACTTACACAAGGTCTTTGCTTTTTAAAATTTGGTTTAACCATCTTGTAATTAAGCTTCATTCCCTTCTCATTTTTCCCCACTGCACCTTATTTATTCCATTTCATATCTTGTGTTTTGTGCTTAGGTGGGATTCAGGCAGCACTGTTGGGGATTTTGATGGTCAATCATGTTGAGTTTTAAAGTTGTGCATTTAAACCAACAAGGCCTTTTTGCATCGTCACACGTGGAGAAGACTTCTTGGTGAATTTTTATGATGGTCCTCCATTCAAGTTCAACATGTCCATCAGGTAATTATAATTGTTCTATCTGATTGATTTGTGTTTAATAGTGAATTGAGGGATACATAGAAAAATTTGGAAATTACACTTGAATTAATTTAATTGAAATATAATCATCAAACCAATGTAACAGACGGCCAGAGACAATGTGAGATTATAATTTTCTTTTCAAACATACATCCATATCCAACGGGAGAGGGCTTGTCAGATATTATAATAAAAGTAATGAGCCTTCATGTAAGTGGAGGTGGCAATCATTTAGGTTTCACTTGGAGCAAGTGAAGAGGATTGACATGACCCTGAATTTCTGTTCGATAAAACTTTCTTTCTCCTCGTGTCTCCCCACTTCTTGTTGCATTTCTGTTTTGAACAGAGACAGTTTAACTTTCCTCTTGGAATGAGTCAAGAAAAGTTTTTTTTACTACGTTGAACAAATGATCTTGTTCTTTCTTCTAGTTGTCTATCTATCCTTTTGTCCACACAACACATTATTGGAATTCTTGAGAATGCTATATTTCGATCATACATCAGAAGCTTTATGTGGAATAAATGCAATATTCAAACTAAACGTTCTACAAATTAAATTGATCATTGGACTGTAAATCAAAAACTATACACATGTTGACAGAAATGTGTGTGCACTTGTGGTGAAATTTTAGGAACTGATAATTGAAGGCGTTTTTTATCTGCAGGGACCATTCAAATTTTGTGAATTGTGTTAGATTTTCCCCTGATGGAACCAAATTCATAACTGTGGGTTCAGATAGAAAGGGTATCATATAATATGGGAAGAGTGGGGACAAACTTGGCAAGTTGTCTGCAGAGGTATTTATGCTGTCAGTTGGAGTCCTAACAGTAAACAGGTAATAACCTGCCTGTATCTTAAATGAGATTAAAGCAACAAAAAAAAAAAATAGAAGCTAGTTTATAAGAGCTTATATATGATTCACAAATGAGTTCATTAAAATAACCTCCATGTATACATGTATGATCAAAACTTTGTCAAGCATTTTTAAGAGCTGTACCACATTCACTATACTGATTTAATTACAGCCACCATAACAGAATTAATATGTTTTTCCTGCCAGGCAGAATTTTCTTGACTGGAGTTTTTGTGTCTTAAACTTAAATACCGTCTGCATAAATTGCAGGTGCTTACTGTCTCTGCTGATAAATCTTCAAAGATCTGGGATATTCTTCACTGGAGGATATGCTTGTTGGTTGTCTTTGGCAGAATAATCATGTTCTCACTGTCTCCCTTGGTGGCATGATTAATTTATACTCAGCAACAGATTTAGATAAAAGTCCTATATCATTATGTGGCCACATGAAAAATGTAGCTCTTTTAACTATACTCAATAGAAGCGAAAAGATGCTCTTGTCATGTAGCTATGATGGAGTGATCTTAAAATGAATTGTAGGCACTGGTTTCTGTGAGAAAGTAGATAGTAAACAATTTGGATTAATTAAATTGTTAGGGGCTGTTGAAGAGGAAGTCATTACAGCTGGATTTGACAACAAGGTATGTAGGTAACTGAGAAAAATTAAAGTATTTATGATTTGGGCCTCCAAAACCTGTAACATATCAACGGCCAATGTAGATAGACGTGCCTCTTCCTTCTTTGTCAGTATCAGAAAAAAGGAGCTTGGTTCTGTTTCAAGTTCTGATGATAGTTTCCTTTGGTATCAAACTATTTTAATGTGCAATTTTTGAAATGAAGGTTTGGAGGCTTCCTTTGCAAGGGGCTAATTTCGGAGAGCCTGAGCAAATTGATGTTGGCAGTCAGCCAAAGGACTTGAGCCTTGCCCTTAATTCGCCTAAGCTCGCTTTGGTAGCAATTGAATCTGGGATTGTTTTGCTTAACGGTTCAGAAATTGTCACAAATCATAACCTGGACTTCACTGTGACTGCATCTGCAATTTCACCTGATGGGAGTGAAGCAATTGTGGGTGGGCAAGATGGGAAGTTGCACGTATATACTGTCTCAGGAAATGCACTTGCAGAAGAGAAAGTCCTTGAAAAGCACCGGGGTGCTATTAGTGTGGTAAGATATTCTCCATATGTTACCATGTTTGCTTCAGCTGACTTGAATCGTGAAGCTGTCGTTTGGGACTGTGCCTCTAAAGAGGTAATTTGAGCCCCGAACATTAGTTACATTTATTTTAAGCCTTTTATGTTGGATGCTCCTATTTTCTTATACCATGTTTTCTTTCTGAAATAAGAAACATGGTAAAGTTACCTGAAAAGATAGGTATGAGTAACATTATCCTTATGAAAAGTGGATTATGTTCTGAAATGATTAGATTGACAAGGAGATCAGTCATTTCCTTGGGTTGCCATTTTACTTGAAAAGTTATCTCTTGCAGGTGAAGCTTAATAACATGTTATTTCACACTGCACGTAGTAACTGCTTAGCTCGTTCACCTGATAACACCCTCATTGCTACTGGGTCACTTGATACATGCGTCATCATATATGAAATTGGAAAGCCAGCATCAAGCCGCAGAACCATAAAAGGAGCTCATTTAGGTGGAGTCTATGGGTTGGTTTTTATTGATGATGATAGCGTGGTCAGTTCTGGAGAAGATGGCTGCATTCGTGTTTGGAAATTGCCTTCAGAGTAAACTTGAGCTTCAGTACAATTACTAGTATCCTTAACGCATACATAAGTTTTTGGTAAGAAGTGTGTAGTTCTTCTGTCTTGCGTTTTGATGTTCAATGGTCTGCCCTGTTAGTAGGAAGAAGAGTAGAGGGTACACTGTACCTGTGCGGTGTCTTTATAGATGCATCTTAGGACTCGCCCATCATTCTGGTGTCCCTTAATGGATAGAGTTAAAAGCACTGGAGGTCAAAAGAAACTTTTCAATATTGACTTGTACACTAAGATGATGCACCCTGCAGATCAACCAAGAGGAAGAGATTATAGATACGATACAATGAGAGAACTTCCTTACTAATATTAGAGAAGGACTTGGATTTTACCTTCAACGATTCTTTGCATATTTATTGACTGTTGAGCCTATTCATGAGGAATGGATCAGCTATTGACTCGACGTTGGTGTTAAATCTTAATCCTTATTTCTCTCTCTCTTCCCATGGCATTTGATGTTCTATCTTCCCACGATGATTTAAATCCGGCATCTTTTATATGGTCTATGATTTATATGTGATACTGTGCTGTTATATGATTAGTTGTCTACTTATGTAGAAGCATGACTTTCTCCAATGGCTGTACCTCAGCCTCTGTTGGTAGATACAGAGAGAGATAGAGAGATCTGTGGTTTAGCTCAATCTGGCAATGGAGGTGAGCCACATATGCTGCTGCCATCTTACCTTTTTGACAAATTTCTTTGGCAAATCTAATGCACATAAATTGACAGAATCATTAATTAATTTTCCAATCCGGCTTCTCTTCTTCACTCTTCCTCTCTTGCTCAATCAGTGAACACTTCATGTCATCTTTTAACTGTTAGATTTGTTTGTTTCTTTACACTTTAACACCTAAACTAAAATGTTGATTCTAAAAAATTTGATCTGAATGATTCAAGAACTGGGCATAAAGATATAAGCCATTTTCATTTTCCCCGGTTTTCTGAGGCAGGATTCACCTACAACTTGGCTAGTTTCATGACAGTGAGAAATTACAACCATGACAGTAGTGGCTTTCAACATCTCTTGTGATATTTTTTTCCCTCTGCTTGAGCAGCCACATTCGATTTGTTAATTTGTTAAGATAGATGCAGTTAAGATACAAGACATTATTAAGAGACAGTTAAAAGGCTAATACCGGGTTTAGCCTTCTGAAATCTTGAGGCAGCATAACGTTGTGGAAATATTCTGTCTTTTATTTAGCCATTTGTTTTTTCTCCAGAAAAATACCTTTAAAATTGTGAAATGATAAATCAGTGTTTCAAATTTTTATAATTCCAAATTAGGGCATTTAACCAAATAGGGATTTCAAAATGTTAGTAGAAAATAAAATTGCTCATAAGGTGAGGGATGCTAAACTTTTTTTTTTAGATGAAGCATCCAAAAGAAGATGAATTGTTGACGATGGGAGTAATATTCGTTCGAATGAATAGTATTCTCATTCAGATGAGAAAAAAGATTTTTCAACTTCCTCCTTGCTGGAGGTTGATTTCATTTTTTTACTAACATTTTAAAACATCTATTTAGTCTAACATTCTGAGTTAGGATTATGGAAATTTGAAGCCCAGTTTATCTTTTTAAAAATTTTTTCTAGCATTTTCCCTTTTTTAACTGAAACTTTTATTATTAACGAGTCCTTAACGTATTTGGAAGGCGGGTTTTTCACCGTGACGTACATGACAGATGAATTACAAATGAATACTCCACATTCTCTCAAATGCTAAGCTCAAGACTTATCCTATTTTTCATTATGCTCCTAAATATTAAAAAAAATGGATTTCAAGAATAGGATGCGTGGCTTTTAAAATTTTAAAAAGGAAAAGTTGTGAGATTATAGCAAAAATGGATTTTATAAACTTCTTTTGAGGGCATTTGCCTTTAAATGATTTTGCGGATGCAATAAGAACAAAAATTAATTTTATGATTGTCGAAAATCATGTGCATGAAAAATATAAGTTAACGTGTCCGTTTGACAACGCAATAAAGAAATATTTTTACACAATTTGAGATAAATATATGAAGGAGATTATCTCAATTTAAAAAAAATATAGTTAAACGTATTTTTAAATATAAGTTAAAGATTTTAAAAAAAACAGACTACCAATGCTGAGGTCCAAATTAAATCTTTTTAAGAAAATAAAATAAAATACAAATATAGGAAGAAGTTTGAATAAATCGATGAAAAAGGTGTAGGGCTTGATGAACAGTTCCACTAGGAGACGAAAAGATGTATTCTTTTTATGCATTATTGTTCTTGGGACAGAGAGAAACAGTTTGAGTGTTTTGAGTGGTAATTAAACTATTTTATTCATATTTTATTAAATTATTTTATCCACTTCTTCAGTATTTCTCATAGAATCTCTGCTCCTTCGCATTTGCGCTATTGCTTTTTTTTTTTTGTTCATATTTGCGCTATTGCTTTGCCACTCTTCATTTAAAATATTATGGGAGATTTATTCTGCAGTTCCAATTATCAGAGTTATTTAGCCAATAATCCCAAGATTTTTAATATTTATCCAGAGGTTCCAAGGGATCATTTTTTAATTAACTTCACAAGTGAAAAGACTTCCATGCTCTTAGTGATCTGAAAGAGAAATCAGCTGGGTTTCTCTACATCTTCTTGCGCAGTCATGATGGCATCTCAGAAAAGGAAAGCGGGGGTCTGAATCTTTCTCTGCATCTTTGATCTCCGAACACGAAAGCTTGTGAATCTTTCCTCTATCTTTCGCTGCCTTCACATTTTTTAAGCCTCTACTGTTCCCCTTTCACTTGCAGAGCTCAGATCTCTCTTCTCTCGTCGCTTTAAATCCTTTCCAACTAGGTACTCCTGCTGCGTTTGAATATATTCTGTGATTGTGGTCATATATGCTTGTTTCCGTCGGTATTTTGGTTATATGGCTTACTTGTTGATTGATCTGTCAATACAATCTGATTTGCTTGATAAGGGTTATGTGTGCTGTGTGTCTGGAAAAAATGGTTGCTCTATTTTTGTGTTATGTGTGCTGTGTGTCTGGAAAAAATGGTGATGTAATGAAGATGAAGGTGAAAATGGAGGTGTGTGAAGAGTTGGGGCGGAATGGTGAAATGTAGCAGATGATGTTGTCAATAGAGCCGCGACAGTTGTCAATATGGCTGCCTAGGTTGCCAATATGACTGTTGTGTTAGTTTTATTGTAGGTTGATAGTTGGTCAGTTTTAATAGAGGTTGAGACTGAGTGTCTGGGTATTAATGTGATTATCTCTTGGATTTCTTTATAGGTATGGTGCTTGAAGGGTGACCTAGTGAAATGCAAACTTTTAATGCTTGGTCTGATGCATTATAAACTTGTAATGAATTGACAGCAGTAAACTTGTAAATTGTAATGCTTGGTCTGATGTATTATAAACTTGGATCATGTTTGTCTGAAATGACTATACTACTTTCATGGTCCAGGA